>OX439001.1:41946522-42179022 GCA_949316495.1 Amphiduros pacificus | reverse complement strand
CTGGAGTGGTGCACATTTTTCTGAAGAAGTCATATGGAAAGTAGTCCTGTAGGATGTTAGTTTCATAGGGAGTTAATGTGTTGATATGTACTTATTATGTACTTAATCACCACTGCCTTATAAATGGTTTCATAAAAAGTGTAACATTTGTTTTTTAAATGCACAGGGAATGGTGATAATTCAACAAAATATCAAATTTTACAATTTCTGTAAATGCAGCTTCCAAAACACAATTTATATTCACATAATACTTTCTCTGCCTTTAATGTCCAATGATTTGAATCTTTTACCCAGGGTGTTTCGGAATACTTTACCAATTTATGGACCTAAAACCTCTGCGCTTCCAACTATGTTTTAATTTGGACATACCGAATCAATGTTTATTTAATGAGTGTGCAAATGAATTATCTTAAAATAAAGTAGAGGTGACAAGTAAGGTTGTGCTATGGATATGTGTAATGAAATTGATACTCTCATTAATGTCAACAACAGCTTTAAAAACACAGGTGTTTTCAATTGAATGATATCGTTTGTGTTTGAAGCGTCAAGGAAATGGGAATGAAATCCAAGCACAGAGCACAGATCTCCCTTAACACTGGTCCTGGAACCGTATTCATGTCAAGGAGAGGCAGACGCTATAGTATTTGCTTGCTTTGTACAGATTGGCTACGGCTTGTAAAACTCTGTAGCGCCCAGGCCTCGTCGGAGTAACCAGAAAAAAAATCTGATTGATATCATTCAAGTGAGAATTGACCAACTCAATCAGAGCAATTAACAGGCGAGAAAAAGGAAAATGCCTTCAACCAGAGAAGATAATTCAATTTCATGGAACATCGTCTCGGTCAATAAGAATCTTATACAAGGGATTCGTCTATTTAAAAGATAGTTTTCAGCAAAATATTTCTTTAATGTAATTACAAAGTATTTGAAAACAATGAATATATAAAAGAAATGAAATATGCAATCAAGACTCCATCCAGTACGTAGAATCAGTTGTAAACATAGAAAATGGAACAAAGCAGGATATTATCACTAAATAAGCATGACAAATGTACGATGTAGTCAATAACCAACTTTACAAAAACGTATCTGACCATAATTTAGTTCACTCCCATAGATAGTTTTGTGTGTCTTTTAAAGTGCCATCTATATTGAAAATAAACACTATAATATATATATACAGGACTGAAGCCCTGATAGTAAAGAACAAAATCGTCTCTATTCCAAGCCTTTATTAGCGCATATGCATATTATATTCGTAATTATATTAATATTAATATTAAGACCTAAATTTCGAAAAATAAGATTACTTTCTCCCTTGTTTTGTGTAAACCCCTTTTATTGCGAAATTTAAATATTTGTGAACTCTGAACTTTCACCAATATTTCTATAGACAAGGAAGTGGGGAAATCAGTATCAGTATTTAATGACGTGTATTTAATGAGGGTATTCCTCAGCTGTGCACCAATATATATAATCATCACATGCAAATATTGCAGTGCTTACATATTATTAGCCTTGTAAGGAACACAATACTTGTACAGGTGGGAAGTTAAATACGATGTTAACATGACCGATAAATTTTCTTTGTTATCAGGCTTTCTATTAATTGTAGTCTGCGATAACATATTCAAGAGGCAGTCTTCATTACCGTTAACTTTGTGTGAGGTAAATGCCATTACTCATTCTCATATATACTTCTGACATGAAGAATTGGGTTAGAAAATACATAATACAAAATTGAAATTCAAGGTGTGGAATTTGAAATATCAAGTCGACACGTGAAATCTATTGTGAAAACCTCAAATGAAACCACTCTACCGTCTATATCAGCAGTTCTTCTTCATGATATGTTTACATTATACCTGATTGTTTCGATGCCTACTGTTTGTGAAATACTCTTTCAGAAAGGATATTTTGTACAGATTTCCGTACAAATCTTCTTCGGCCTATTCTTTTGATTTGTCCATTTGTCCAAATCTGTATCAGTAAATAGGAATACAAATGAAGAGAGTTTGGACTAGTTTACACTGTTGTGGGCTGTAAAGGATTGATTTTTTTTATCTACACAGTTTTTTGGACAGGCCAACGTTGCCATATTAGCAAGGACTGCTAAAGCCTCCACTTCTGCAACACAAGACCCCCCTGAGATATAGTGTGGGGTCAGTAAGTGTTTACTGGCAGTAATGGGGGCTGTTCATCTTATGGATGGCAAGATGGTCGACTTTTATTAATCACTCTCTGTATGTGAGGTTACAGATTTGAGTTGTTTCAACTCAATATAATATTCAAAATAAAATGTGCTGAAATGTTCACAGTGTGCACACACACACACACACACACACACACACACAAACACACACACACACACACACACACACATACACAAACATATTTATATCGGATTGGTATGGGTTTTGAAGATGCTCATCAGTATACTCCATGTACTTTCAGATAAAGTCAGAACTTGACATGCTTCAAACATTTCATTAACAGTTTTCTTGTTTTTGTAATTAGTTAGAGGTAAACAATATCTTTTTCAGTCACCCAAACATGCGGCCAATCACCCACTCATGTAGCAAGTCACCCACCCGCTGGCTGCACATATCCTACATTTCTATACTTATTTGTATGTTTATGAATTTATAAGAAAAATATGTAATGCTTTATAAAGAATTGGACTTCGGAAATGAATATCCTACCTTGCACAAAATGTACAATATAACCGGACTATGACTCAGAAAGGCAATGCTTAACATGAACAATATAGTAATGATAACAACGATAACATTTATATAGCGGTGCTACCAAAGAGTTCATAGCACTTTACCCTGGACCAGGTGCATCTCTAAGACATCGACTGAGGGATTTGTCCTAATCGTATTAGGTAGATCATTCCAGAGTTTATGGGGTATGACTGCTGAGAAGGCCTTAACTTCTATCATTTCCAGTTTACTAGCTTCTTTAATTCTGTAGAGAGGTGATCAAATGTTCTGATTTTCCCACACCTACATGCTGTAGTAGTTGTAAAGTTCTTCATATATTGAAGTATTTTAATGCCAGGCCCAGGAAGACTAGTGAGAGCGCCATTACCATAATCTAGGGTAGAGCTCACAAAGGCATGTGTTAAGGTTTTAGCCATTATTTCCGTCTTGACACTGTCTGATGGCAGATATGTTTCTGATATTATAGTTTCTCTTTTTTCATTTTTCTTTTTCAAATTGTGCCTTCGTGTTTATGTCAAAGTCAAAGTTTATACCAGGGTATACCTCAGACTCATTCAGGTCGATGTCAGAATCTCCCATCTTCAGCTGATGGCATCATTTGGGGCATATTAGCATCTCATTCTTACCATCGTTGATCTTCATCTTATTTGTGACTAGGAAGGTTCTGACTTCATTGTTATATACTGTCTACTTCAAGTCTAAATGAGTCTGCTCATTTGATTCATATCTGTGTAGACCTGAATGGCATCTGCAAGATAGGGTGGCTTAGTCCTTACTTTCCAATGATGTTACCGAGGCGAGATACGTAGACAGTAAAAAGGATAGGTCCAAGGACTGATCCTTTGGGACATACTTTGGTTTCAATTTGGATGGGTGTGTTCCAACTTAAACGTATTATTTTCTGTTTTAATCCAGATAAGAGCATGACCAATTACTTTGCTCTTAGTTTCCAGTGGGATCAAAAACATAGATATAAGTATCACAAAATATTTGAAATTATTAATGAATTAACTACAAGGTTACAAGATATTTTTTCTCTCTCTGGTTACCAGAAAGTTTTAGTTTTAAAATGCAAAATCCAAACACATCTGAGACATCTCTTCACAATTTGTTCAGAATCTTACTTAAACAAAATGATATAGCTGTTGAAAATGTGTTATGAAACAAATCTCTTTGCTATTATAGACTTTCCAAATAATTAATGTTAAATTAAGAAATCCAACTGAACAAAGATAATGAAAGATAATGAAATAATCTGGTTGTCACAAATTTTGGGCCCATAAGATCTTTTCTTCTAGATTCTCTTCTTCAGCATAACAACTCTAAGACCATGATGATATGAAGAAAACTTGTTTTTATTCTCAATACAAAGGTTGTATGGTGAGAACAGCTTCCAAGAATTCTGAGCCCAACTTCTGTTGCAAGGGGTTTTTATACTGCCCTTGAGCAGAGAGAGCCAAGCTCAGCTGAAAGCTGGCTCTTCTCCTAGACCACCTGATTGGCTGATTAAATTCTGAATTAAATAATTATAATCCATGCAAATAAGCTGCTGTGAACCCAAGGATCATGTTAATGAGGGACTAACTTTAGCAGCTGTTAGGAGCCGGGACCCTATTTGGGAACAGGTTGGTAGGGGAGCAGAGCTGAACATTTTGCCGAGTCAACACATTCCATGACTCCCAAATACATTCCAAACTGTCAGAGTTGTGGTAAACAACTATATTAATGGCTTTTAAATCATTAATATATAAATTTAATTCATAAGAATAAAACTTTACGAAACTTATAGTTAATTGTATATAGAACTAGTTTCCGGCAAGAAATATAAATTAATATGGAGAATGATATCATGTGGATGTTGTTATGAATGTTAAAATATGGAGGGTGACAATAAATATAAGAAACACTTTTTGGGAACAAGGTATATATTTAGCCAAATAATAAATATTGAGTTAAGTAATCAAGCCAAACATCTTGCTGATAGAAATTTAAAAAAATATATTTTTGAATAGATAGTATTTTGGCCTGTAAATTATGATGTAAATTGTATGCTGATTCCTCAAGAACTGGCTTCCTCAAACTTGCTTTAGATAATTTTACATATTCAATCATTTCAATCATTTGTTAATCATTTCAATCATTTAAAATTCACTTCCACAATTAGAAAAAAATAATGGTGAGTCTACGTGACTCAGAGACTCTATGTATGAAAGAGGTGATTTATAGCTATAGTAATGATTTATACAGATGGTGATTTATAGAGGTAGTGATTTACAGAGGTGGTGATTATTAGAGGTGGTGATTTATAGAATCAGTGAGTTATAGAGGTAGTGATAAATAGAGGTGATGATTTATAGAATCAGTGAGTTCTTGAGGTGGTGATTATTATTAGAGGTGGTGATTTATAGAATCAGTGAGTTCTTGAGGTGATGATTATTAGAGGTGGTGATTTATAGAATCAGTGAGTTATAGAGGTAGTGATAAAAAGAGGTGATGATTTATAGAATCAGTAAGTTATTGAGGTGGTGATTATTATTAGAGGTGGTGATTTATAGAATCAGTGAGTTCTTGAGGTGGTAATTATTAGAGGTGGTGATTTATAGAATCAGTGAGTTATAGAGGTAGTGATAAATAGAGGTGATGATTTATAGAATCAGTGAGTTCTTGAGGTGGTGATGATTAGAGGTGGTGATTTATAGAATCAGTGAGTTATAGAGGTAGTGATAAATAGAGGTGATGATTTATAGAATCAGTGAGTTCTTGAGGTGGTGATGATTAGAGGTGGTGATTTATAGAATCAGTGAGTTATAGAGGTAGTGATAAATAGAGGTGATGATTTATAGAATCAGTGAGTTCTTGAGGTGGTGATGATTAGAGGTGGTGATTTATAGAATCAGTAAGTTATTGAAGTGGTGATTATTATTAGAGGTGGTGATTTATAGAATGAGTGAGTTATAGACGTGGTAATTATTAGAGGTGGTGATTTATAGAATCAGTGAGCTATAGACGTGGTAATTATTAGAGGTGGTGATTTATAGAATCAGTGAGTTATTGAGGTGGTGATTTATAGAGGTGATGATTTAAAGAGGTGATGATCTATAGAGGTGATGATTTAAAGAGGTGATGATCTATAGAGGTGATGATCTGCAGAGGTGATGATCTATAAAGGCGACCATTTAGAAAGGCAGTGATTTATAGAGACAATGATTTATGGAGAGAGGGAGTCTAGAATTCCCCAGGCAGTGATATATTTTACTTGCAGGCGATAGCCTAGATCATATGGCACTAAGCAGTGTACTGGGCGTGGTTTTTCTGCGAAAAGGTGGACTTCATAATATTGTCCCGGAGTTATATATGGCTGCAAAGGACGACTGCCATTGACCATTTCAATAGCCTGGTCACAATCTTTGATATCCAACAATCTGTTCTTTACCTCTGTATTTCACCTACAAAATCAGGCATATTTGCTTATGACAAAACACGTCATTTTGGCTACCACTATAACAAATGATATTTCGGGTAACACAATTCGTGTAAAGCTTGTACCCATGAGAGTACCTTACTTAACTATTAATCTTCCATGCTGTTTCTACACCAAACACTTTCCTCTGAAAGTGTGGTATTTTCTCCTAAGGGAGTACCACATCATAGCCACGTTCCTTATCGGATCCAACAGATTTGCCTCGATATACTGTAAACAAGGTTGAGTTGACTGTTCAATCACTACATTTTGATACATGCTTTAGTTTGCAGATAAAGCACAAGATATTTCCAAGAATTTGTTTTATATTGGAGAGTACTTTGCGCTTCATTGACAAATATTAATTGTCATATCAAATATCAAGCTTTCTGAGTTGACTGAGTTGGTAAATCTCATTGTTTGTACGACGCCACCTAGTGGCAGCTGTAAAGGTGACCATTCTTGGCTTAACACCAAGAAAGAACAGTTTTTAAGATTAGCTTATTCAAAGATGCTCAGACAAGAATCCACTAGTGATGACACCGATGTCTTCACTGAGAAGGATGCCAAGACTTTCATTGAATATGTAAGAAGCTTGAATTTATTTGTTTGGATGACATTAAGTAAAGATAATATATACACTTGATATCAGTCGCCAGCTGCAGACTCATTTAATTCAGTTGTTTAAACAGGTTTGACTCAATTTTTGCAGCTGACTATCAACCCCACTAGAGCTCTATCAACTCCACCAAACTTTGGTTGAAAATAGAAGAGACTCTGTACATTTTACAAACCCCTTAGATCTGGGCTTTGCCGATTGGTGATTTGAGAACACTACCGTAATGTTAGAATATGACTCAATGCGCATGCTCCATAACCGCAGGTCACGAACTTCAGCTTGGCTCCCGTCTGTTCAGTCCCATTCATGCGATGGAATGACTGAAACACTCTTTGAACGAAAAAAAGCCAAAATCTCTGGAAAAGGGTGATAAAAATATCGTTAGAAGTAACTTAAATTACCGTTTGCCAATTCCCAAAGCGTTAGAAATAAAAAGGTATACTTAAATCTATACTATAGATTTAAGTATACCTTTTTATTTCTAATATCTGATCTGCAAGAAAATGAAATTGACATTTTCATTATTATTGAAACATGGCTTACTGAGACTGATGACGAAATAAATAGGATAATTAGAAGAGAATGGATACAAACTACAAAATAGAACTACAAAAGAGAACTAAAAGAAAATTAGAAAGCTGGGCTTGCCACTGATAAAATACAATATCAAATACAAAAAATGAAATAAATATAACTGTCTGCTAATAACAACGAGGATGGAATATTAATGTGACACGAGTCAAACAAAACTGGCGGGTTGGTGCCGGTGTCGTGGGGGGGGGGGGGGGGCAACGGTGGTGGGGGTCGAAAATGTGTCTGTTCCATTTGTTGAAATAGTTTGCTCTGATTGGGCCAATTTTATGATGCAATATTCAGGGTTGAAAAAGGGGCTGTCTTGCGCAGATGACAAGATGGAGGGGCCCTTATGAGTACCATATTAGTCAAAGGTGAAGAAAGGTGGATATCAAATTGTTGTCTATGAATTTCAATCTTGACTGTTACCAACCGCTATGAACCTTTTTATGCTGTGAGAGTCCATACACCCTTTCTTGAGGAAGGGTACTGCAAATCAGTCAAATTTCAAACTGGAAATCTTTTCATTTGTTTGAATCGATTTAGTCCTGTTCATCTTCAAAGTAACCCCTTTCTATATGTTGTTCCCTGTCATCTCCGATTCTCCCCAAAACCGTTTCTATCACTTCATAAGAAGCTTTTTTTCCAAACCTAAATGAAATGAATTTTAACCTGACAGTTTCGCCACCACAACCACCCCCCCCCCCCCCCCCCACTGTCGCCCCCCGTCACTGGAGGGGTTTGTCGAACATCCATGGTCTCTACCAACTGCAACCAAAGAAAAGTTTGGTGGAGTTGATTGAGCTCTAGTGAAGTAAAAAGTCGCCAGCTGCAAAAACTGCCGTTAAAACGGGTTTGACTCAATTTTTGCACCTGGCGATTATTATCAAGTATTTATATTTTCCTTATTTAATGTTATCCAAAGAATAATCAAGCTTTTTTATGAGATTTTAGACATAATCATACATAAAATATGAATTATCACTAAAACAATTGGGTATTTAAAAAATCACATCTGAACGAGATTATACATGAATAAGTAAAAATCTCAGACCTCTCCAGATCACCTATCTGGGCTTTGCCGATGGGTGATTGGAGAACACTTCGCAACAGTGGTCCGACCCCACCTCTCACTGTCCGGCCACCATATTGATTCTTTTAAATAGGCGAGAGAAAAGATGTGGAATTAAAGCCACTGTGTTAAAGTGGTTTAAATCATACCTATCTTACGGGAAACAAAGTGTCATTATTAATGGTAAAATATCCGAAAATATGGATATTAAATGTGGTGTGCCACAAGGCTCTGTGCCGGGCCTGGTTCTCTTCACAACATATTTGGAGCTTTTAACTAGAATCATAGATAAAACTTGGTCTGAGACATCATAATGCTGACGATACACAGTGCTGCAAAACAATGGACCCTAAATCTGACAGGACGTCCATTAAAATGGAATGGTCGGTACTTTTTATCCCACTTTAAAATCGCTCTCTGGCTCCTGTGCCAATAACTTTATTTAGGTCAGGGGTTGGGAGGCATGGGTAATCCAAGGCTGCAACCATGCTTTGACACAAAGTTATCTCTAATCATTCCTGTGATGTGGCCATCACCTCTGCAAAAGAGATTTAGTACACTGCATGGGCACCATGACAGGGAGAGTAAGTGCATTGCATTGAGTGGCCCTATCTAGATGAGGTGATCATGAGATTACTATGCTATGTGTCAGAAGGAAGAATGTTCCACCAAATAACATAACTGAAATTGTTTTAAAATGGAGGTATATTATGTCACAGCTTATATAATAGAATAATAATATCCTAATGATTATCATGGTGACAATCAAGCTAGTGAGCTCCCTCCATCATAAGTCTGTGCAGGCTGTGTGGGGGAGTATGTTACATGATTCCAGACTAGAGTGTGTGGAGGTCGAGACAATTCTTACACTGGCAAGTGAATGAGAATAAACCAAAAGAGACTGTCTGACAGAGGAGTCAAGATAAAGATCAATCTCACGCCAAGTGGTCGGTCTTCGCATAGACCGACCAAAAAGGAGACAAAGACATCCTGCAAAGAAATGGAAAAATATGTTAAAAGTGTTAAATAATTCAAATCAATGACAGGAAGATTGAAATGAAAATCTGTGGAAAGAGCTCGCGCTTCAAAAATGGAGCAATTCCTGCTGAAATCATGGTGGGGGATTCATATATTTCAAGTTCCAATAAAATGAAGGACTTGGGCATAATATTAGATGAAGAATGTACGCTAAAACAACATATTAAGAAAATGTGCAAATGTTTTTTTTTTTCATGTAAAATACTTGTCATACTTGTCATACTTGTCATACTTTTGGTCATCCTGCGTTATCTCATGCTTCTGTCACATCAACGCCTGACTATGGAAATTCCCTCTTGGCAGGATGACCGAAATAGCCAATAGCCAAACTATTGGGATATGGCTTTTGAGATTTATGTTCCAAAATAATAATAATAATAATAATAATAATAATAATTATTATTATTATTATTATCATTATCATTATCATTATCATTATCATTATCATTATCACTATCACTATCACTATCACTATCACTATCACTATCACTATCACTATCACTATCACTATCACTATCACTATCACTATCACTATCACTATCACTATCACTATCACTATCACTATCACTATTATTATTATTATTATTATTATTATTATTATTATTATTATTATTATTATTATTATTATTATTATTATTATTATTATTATTATTATTATTATTATTATTATTATTATTATTATTATTATTATTATTATTATTATTATTATTATTATTATTATTATTATTATTATTATTATTATTATTAACTGATGATCGGAATGGCCTGACATGAAAAAATAAACCTTCATCGGGCCTGTGGCTGGACTCTTAATCTGAACGCTAACCGATTTCCGTACACTCACAAAACAGCCGGACCAAAATGACGTCATTCCCGTCCGTTCATTTGATCATGTCTTATCCGTTTACTGTCTCACTACTTAGCCTATTAAAATCAGTGCCTTGCCTACTAAGAACAACAGCTAGATACAATAAGCGTTTTTTTAGCCTTCCAAATCTTAATTCACAAGAAACTAACACGTGCTTTAGTTAAACATATTGCCCAATTAATAATTTGAAAAAAGGTGTCTCAGTTGCACAGTGAATATCGCTGCAGAGCACCCCGGACTTACCCATCGAATATTTATACCAACATGTTTGAACACTTTATTACACTCGACCCTTATCATATCTTATCATATCACACAATTAAATGACTGGGTTCATTGGTGTACGGAATAGCTTAGATAAATGGATTTGGATCGCAAAGTATGAATATATCATTGTGCATGATATAAATAACATGTGTCATTATGTGACCTATGTGCTGCACTTAATAAATATGCACGCTGTCATGTTAAACTTTGCTGCATAAGGGTCAGATGCCATGTTGTCAAACTGCCCAATATAAAGATGTAATGGTTGCCAACAGCGTAAAACCATTGCCATTTCCATTGTTTTCCTTTTGTGGGCTTACCCTGTCTTGTGATATGTGATGTGTCAGTGTGATTGATGGTATTTTTATGTACAGCAACAGCAACATACCTGTCTTCATTTTGGCAGGTCTGAGGTACATTATTATGCCTCCTCGGAAAAAAAACATTTGTCTGCATACAAACCGCTAATAGATGTCTTTGTTTTAGCCTTATTCGCTTCGTTATAGGTTCTCTTTGTGATCTATCTTCGGAAAAAATGTTTTTCAAAAGGTTTTCATAATTTATCAAAATACAAATAGAAAGATGTCAAAATATTCCGCGGGAAAGACTAGTAAAAGCAACTTATCAATTCCACAATTGGTAACACAGTCTACCAAAATGAAAAGAAATAAAGGGCATCTTTTTGGATTTTCATATTATGAACGAAAATGTGCAACCCAGTTACATCCTCTCAATTCCAGATCAGTACAAGAAGGCTTCATTCGAACAAATATTTGTGCTATCACATATATACCTAAAGCATAGATATTCTTAGATCCATTTCCTTCGATGATTGTCAATGATCATTATTAGGATGTTGGAAGTCACTCAATCAATGGTGAAATATACGTCGTGGTGAAATATGACCCCAACTTATGAAGTGCCTTTCCCTTCAACTGTATCCACATGTGGTCCGTATTTTAATTAGTATCTGTTACACATCCTTAATTAAGCACATTTCATTTTTCAATCCTTCTAATTAATTAATAACATTTAAAGATAAATTTGTATGTGTCATGTTTTCCCGATTCATTTGTCCTCGACAATGAAAAAGAATCATATGTCACCGCAATATCTTGATACTTTCTCTTACTCTCTAATCATGTAATAGGACAAATTGACATATAAATGCGAACAACACCTATAAAATAAGATAATAAAATTTCATATAGCGCTGATACCAGACTCGGTCTGTTCATAGCGCTTCATTCAGAAAGCTCTTTCTGAATGCTACCTGATAGACGATTATAGGATTGACATGAATCGTCAATGATTAATAACTGTCTTACTGGGTAGACGAATGGGTTAATGGAGGCATATATAAATCAAACAGACGAATAAAGCCAGAGAATGTTATCATCGCGTGTCGTCTATGTAATTATGCATTTGATGTATACCAAACGAGGCTGGTGCACCACGTGTATTCTATTAAGATGTTACTGCGATAATAAGGTTATAATCAATGTCACGTGTCTGCACCGATCGAGAATTTTACAAATCATAAGATTCGGTAAATTGCACAGAAAATTGCTTTGCTTTGGTTAAAAGAATATATATTTGGAAAAAAAATGATTTCAAAAACAAAATTGATCTAAGTCTTTTGTGCCTGTTGGGGACATCAGTGTTATGGCTATGAGTACATCATGCTCTGAAACTTCAGCAGAGAAAAGTGCGTCATAACATCACCCAAAGCCGCATGAACCAAGAACAACAGGACATCCTGTTTTGCATCAATATTTACCAGATATAAAATCAGTGTCAGTTTTTATGAGTAGAAAACATAAACAAAGAAATAATAGAATAGGTCTGTTCAAACAATTTGCCCAGAGAGGTTTCACAGTCCACGTGAGACCATACAGGGGGAATCTGTATGCTCTCCATAAACACCACCAGGGGACAGATGTACACCACCAGGGGACAGATGTACAGATCCTTCAAAGATATCTGTAATACGTTTATGCAACGTACCATTTAAATCTATCAAAAATAACTTTTTTTCATCAAAGGACCGGCCTATACTCACTTCTTTATTCAGCATAGACTAGAGTATCAGAAAGATTTGGTCCGATTCATACTATTTTGGTTATAACAGTTTATACACTGATTAAAGCTATACAAGCTTTGTTTGACAACTCTCAATAAAAATTCCATTTTGAGGTCAAATTACTGCATAACAAGGATTGAATAAAGATTCAGATTTACATGTTAATGTCTCGTATTCATTCTGAAAGTTTCTTTTACCACGACCCTTGGAATTATAATGTCTTTACTTGATATGGAATTATATCATAAACAGTAAGATCGGTTTAAATATAGAAACTGATAGGAATGAGGGTATAGTTAAGATGACACGTTTGGTGCAAAGTGCCAAATTGCTTTGCTACATCTCATTAAAGGTTATTTCAGTTACATAGTTCATTTTACACATCCGATTGTGACTTATGACTACCAATTTGATAAAGCAAAGATATAAACAATTACACTGTCGTGGCTTGACGTGTTATTCCTTAAAATACCAAGCTATGAGAGGAAAGTATTTGGCATGGAACCACCGTGGGGGATTTAAAACTTGAATATATTCTCATCTTCTGTGTTACAGTCAAAATCATTTATTTGTGATAGCTCTAGCCAAGCTCTGAAAGCACCAAAACCAAGATGGCCACAAGTTAATCGAATGTTGCATCAAAGTCTATTAATATTAAGGGCCTTACACATAACGGAAATGGAAAGCTCGTGTTGCGGTGAATAGAGTTTTTCTGTTAAGATAGATCTTATCTGGTTGTTTAAGGGTAGTTATGGGTCTTTTTAATGAGTATCCATAGTGGCAGATAAAGACAATAAACAAAATATGTTTAATACATCAATGCCATTGTTAAGGTCATAAAGCTATTTTCAGTCATTCCTCAATCATCTTATAGACACTATGTTGTTCGTGTTTTTAGAGCTTGGTTACCACTCTAAAAAGCTGCCACTATTACACAACACATTTTACTACTATCAATCATTGCGTTATATTTTCAGAAATAGGCTTGACAATTAACATGTTTTACTGGTGGGGTTACCAAGTAACATTGAAAAGAATAATTAATACCGAACCATTTAATACCAGTCTGTAATATCAGTTTAGCTAAGATCCATTTATCAGTAAAATGAAAGCAATCTGCATCCTGATTTGTAAAACAGGCCCTATCATATTTTAGGGTGATTGGTAAGTACACCAGGTGACAGCTCTTAGCGTCATATACCTCTTAGCACTGTGGAGAACCGAAGTAGCATTCAGCTCCAAGCACTTTGGAGAACCGAAGCTCCAAGCACTTTGGAGAACCGAAGTGCCGCGGGCCGTGGTGCACTGTGGAGAATCGAAGTATCATACAGCTTTTAGCACTGTGGAGAATCGAAGTATCATACAGCTTTTAGCACTGTGAAGAACCGAAGTATCATAAAGCTTTTAGCACTGTGGAGAACCGAAGTATCATACAGCTTTTAGCACTGTGGGGAACCGTAGCAGCATATCTGTATTTCAATATATTCTATAATCAATGGGGATGAACATTTTTGGGGTGTTTATTATTGTTCAAAAGCTGTTAAATTTTGATAATATTATAAAATACCTATTTTTGTTCGACTAAGACAGCATGAATGATTAGATATAATCATAGAATATAATAGTGCTACACTGAGTTGACATATATTAAAGGATTCATGAAATCAGATTATCAAGGACTTTTTCCTGAAATTATTTTTTCTTAAAATAATATAAATATAAATATTTATTATAATATAAATATTTATACACTAAACTTTGTGATCAAATATTATTACCCATCATATTAGCCCTACATATATGTCTGTGTCATTTGAATGTAGAGGAGTCTTCTGCTAAAATCCAAATCATCAATTGAACACTTTGTCAATAAACCTTGCTTAGCTGACCAGTGATCTCGTCCAAACACCTGTTCAGTAAACAATGGGTCACCCTCTGATTGGGACACTGGAGTGGTCTGGCTTACAGAGGCCTGTATATCCAGTAGTGTTAGTCTATTGATATCGGCCTTTCACCCTCACTTACCACAGCAGTGCACGTGGTACACAAGTGAATTGCATAGTACTTGGCACTTTCAGCAAAACACAATAATCATGACATGTTGTGTTATTTGATTGGTTTAAAGGAGATTGAGTTTCATGACCACATATCATGTAAACATACCCTATACTTTTGTGTTCATTTGCCTGAGACCTGCATTCTATCAACAAAATTCTGAACACATCAGATAACTATACGTTCATTAGATAATGCTATATAAAATACCATGCATTCATTTAGATGCATCCAGAATGAGGCAATCAATAGACTTTAATCACTTATATATAAATTGAGAAGGACTATTCCATGGTTAAGCGTGTCAGTTACCAATACTAATCTTGCCCTACATTTCCTTCCAGATTAAAATATACATAAACTTTATATTTGAATTCAACAAATTGCTAGTATGAACAAGATTTGTCCACAAATAAATATTATAATGTTCTTTTGATCAGCAAACAACTTTGAGGATAATGTATGATAGAAATGCATGATATGACTTTAAAATTTTCTTTTTAATATTTTAAAAGAATATTTGATTTAAATGTTTCAAATTTATTCAGTTTTCATTGAATAACTTTTCCATTGAATCAAGATTTGAGAGATTTTCTATTTTTTAACGTGCTTACTGCTCTAAGAGATAGGAAATACCTTGCGAATATGGTTGTGGATAATATCCCTATCTTCAGGCTTCATAAATCAGATATGAGACAATTAATGAGCTGTTTTTGCATCATGTTTTATTAGGAAGAGATTTATAATTCTAAATGCTAGAATTATTACATTTTTTGTTTTGCTTGACTTCATGGGAATGGATGTTGATGGATATATGAGAAAGGAACATATATTTCTTGCTAAACATAATTTCCCTGAGAGAACATCAATAAAAGAAGAGAGATGCTTTTAAAAATCTTCTGGCGAAGGACGAACTTAAGTTTAGATTTTAGCTTATGCTCAGATGCCCAGATTGTGAGTCTTTGATATAAAATCTGATGTTTTTCATCATACTTCCAATGTATGCCCACACATTCCGAGTTGTTATTACATTCAAATTTTATGCAGTTATAATCATAATTATAATATCATTGTGCTAAGCCAGTTTCATGCAAAAAGAATTTGAGATATGCGAGATATGCCAAGATTACGAGTCTGGCTTAGAACCAATAAACATATACAATAAAGATGGACATCAAAATAAAGTAGAAGAGATTTTGCTTGTTTGTTTGTTTGTCTGTCTGTCTGTCTGTCTATAATAAATGCCTGGCTAATGCTAACTAAAGCAACCGAGGTCTGTAGTATTTTACAGCAAAATATCTAGAAACTTTTATTTACAGCAAATGTTCCTGTAGACGTTGACAACAGAAGTTGATGTCAATCTACAGTAAACGTTGCTATTAACTGTCCTGCAAGCAACTTTTGCTGTAAATTAACAACAAATCTACTGTTACATATATTTGCATTGTATGCTTCTATAACGAGTAAAATTTGGCTGCGATGTATGCCTATTATTACTAAGAAATTTAATGATACCAAATCACGAATAAAGATGACAATTTCTTTCATTTGTAATTTTATATTGTGTGTCTACATAATGATGGTACCCATTCTTTATATAGGAACAATGGTGGCCAAAATGTGTTTTCAATTTATATGTTAAGTCAAAAAGATATAGCAGCAACTGTCATATAAACTGTATGGAATTTCTCGTTGATAAATCATATGTTTGTTTGTTTGTTTGTTTTATTGTTTGCTTGGGGTTTTCCATCACTTTCAACATTATTTCAGTCATTTCGTGATGAGACCTACTTGTAGCAGATATAGTGTTGTCTCACTGAATTGTCATGTCTCAGGTCCTTGACATGACAACCCACCCGGTCACAGATTTACAAGGACAACGGGTTAGCCTTTCAGGCACAAGCCTCAGCTCATATGCGAGTTCAAAAGTAGAACTTTTGAACTCGCAACTATGACCATATCAGGTCGACTTTCGAGCCTTTTAACCAGTGTGAAAGTAACACTACCGGCAGTGGGAGTCAAACCCACCACGTCCCGTCCTCCACTTAAATAACCATTTAAGGCACAGATCCTGCATTCTGCCGACTGTTATAGTGGGGCCGGTCTAAAGTAGAATAGATGCACATTGTGAATCTAAATAAAATGGAATGAACTGTACGTCTAGTAATATTTGAATGCTATGGTTTCATAATATAAAATTAGTAACAGACAAAAAGCATCAATCATCTACACAAAATATATGCTTGGCCATAATGCATCGTGAGATCTGTGCTGTTCCATGTCATATTATTGCGAAGGAAATAAGCTTTTTAATTTCTGAAGCTAAAAGAAATACATGCACAAATATCTCATTACAATGTCGCTTGTTAACAATGCATTTAATGATTCAAATATAATTGCCTGGCACCTACCTGTGATAGCATTTACTTTGATGGCGTGATTTGTCATAATCATATAAGAAGCTTCAAGGTTAACGTTCGTGTTTCAGGTTATAAAGGGTTATTGACTAGTTTCTATAAGGTCATTTGTATTTTGTACATTTACACACAGATAGATATGTCAAAGCTGATTATGCATCTATACTTGTAAGCCTTCAACCTGCAGAAAGCAGCAAAGGAAGTCCTTTGAACAAAAAGACAGAAAGGATAGATATGGTGTTGTGATGTTCTTATTTCCCCTTGCACTGGCGTTTACATTGCTTGTGTGAATTTGTCATAAAATTGTTGAGTTTCTAGAAATGATTGAAAATGTATGTGTGATTTTCTGGGATGTATCTTCAAAGTTGTTCTGGCAGTGCTTTTGTATACAATGATTCTGAGTGTTGTTCATTAAGGTATTACATCAATGGAATTTAACCAAGTAAGTGTCTACCTTCATTTAGTAATGGGAACACGTTCGTTCAAGTATATAGGCATATAAGATCACTGATCACTGTCATAATCTACCAGACCGAATGTTGACCAAAATAATTATTATTTCTGATTTAAAACAAAGGAGATGTTTGCTGTCCTGTCACACACCCTGTCTCCACTGTTATACAGCCACTTTCCATACCTGACAGTGGCCAAATGCGAGACTGACAAGGAATGGGTAACTGATGAGTACAAGGATCTGATCAGTAGGCGACAAAGAGCATTTAAAAATAAAAAAACTGATTTGTTCAAACACCTCAGAGACAAAGCTAATAGAATGACAGAAGGCCTTCGGAGTTACTAATTTTACAACAAGGTTGCTGACCTGAATAATTCAAACTTAAGTCGGGACGTCAGTGCACTTGCAGGTGCTCCTACATCCCACAGCCTGGTTGGTATGGCCAATGACATGTTCCAGGGAGACATACAAGCTCTAGCAGACAAGGTCAAAACTCCTTTTGCAACTTTCAGGAGTGACCTGGGCCACTCAAACCTCAGAACCGATGGCATACCAATCTGGATACTTTGTGATTTTGTTGGTGTGCTAGGAAGCGTGCATTCTGCTGTATTCAATAGTTCTATGCAGGAGGGTATGTACCCGAGGACCGGTCAGCTGCTGATGTGTGCGCCCTCTCCAAAGTGAACCCACACAAACATGTAAACACTGATCTTAGGCCGATTAACCTCACACCCATTATAGTGGTGGATGGCTTCGTTTGCACTGCTGATAAGGTCAACGCTGATCAGTGTGAGTGTGTGAAGAGTACTGAGAATGTCCACGCTTTAATTAGGTTCATCCACTACTGGTCCTGCACTACGAATAAACTCCGGTCATTTGTAAGGGTTCTTCTGCTTGACTTTAGAAAAAGCATTTGATCGTGTGGACCATTCAATAGTAATTAGGAAGCTGCTGACCCATGGTGATCAGGTGGGTGTCATCATTCCTGACCAACAGACATCAGTGTATTAAAATCGGCAACATATTATCCCCCTGGGTCACAATCAGTGGGAGTGTTCCCCAAGGCACCAAGCTAGCAGCTCCCCTCTTCCTGGTTATGGTGAACGATTTCCAAATTACCCACCCAATGGTCAATATGTGGATGATGCCATGATGTCGGAAGAAGGTCATTTTCCAAAACCCGAGGTGGATGGAACCATCAGAGAGACATACACTCACCTCCAGAACACCAAAATGACCTTGGAGATATTGATTACGTTTACAAAGAACCCCCATCATTTTACCAACTGTCATGATTATTGATGTCCCTATTGCAAGAGTTAATAACACCAAACTTTTGTCAGTCCATGTCTCGTCAGATCTTACGTATACATGGAGTACCCATATCAACATCACATATCACAAAGTTGCCTTTTCATACATTGCAGCGACTGAGTACGCCTGTCAGGTTTGGGAACCAAGACTCACAGGAGGAGACTCTGCCCTCCTGGAAACAATTCAAAATAGATCCTTGAAGAAAGTATACCGTGAAGACGAAGGATATGAAACCCATCTTGGTGGAGCATGCTTCTCAAGCTGTCACAGCGTAGAGGTACAAGGGGCAAATGAGTATTAAATAAGTGCAAGACCTACCCCACAAATTACACAAACTGTTACCCTGACCAAGAAACACTTTCATGACTACTAGAAATCCTAATATATATACGAACCACTAAATAATTAATAATAATTATGATGAAAGGATATGAAATATGTCACAAGTCAATCATTTTAAAATGATTAAACAATATTTATAGAATGGTAAAACATGACTTTTTTATTTTTTGGACAAAAAATTATAATGTCTCATATGAAACAATATATATAAATATATATATAAATATATATATATATATATATACATGTTTCAATGTAGTCAGGTTCAAATTAATATTGAGTTTATAATAGGTCTGCCAGGGCAATGCCTTTGTGTGCGGCATTATTGTATCTAAGTTGTATTTTATTAATTTAATGTTTCCTACATTCACTACAAGCTTGACATTACCACATTACGATCTGCTGCCATGATGATAAAGTTTTACCTAGATATCATCACTAGAAATGGGAGACATTGAACATGAAATGGGTAGTACAAAACTTCCTATTGCAGTTGGTGTCACTTTCACCCAGCATAAATAGATCACATTCTCCAATTTATATACATATTCAAGAACTACTTTTAGCACCTTCCTTTTATTGAAGAAAAAAATAAAATATCTGAAAATTTGCAGAAAGAAATCAGTTTTTCAATGTGGTAGCACATTTTCACATACTTTGATAGTCCAATATCATTTTTTTATGTACCATTACGATTAGAGCAGCTTATTGGGGGTTATTTTCCGAAAATACATTTATATTTTATGTGTATGAAACTTTAAAAGATTGCATTGGATCAATTTAAAGTCCGTCAATTTTCATCTTTTGTATACCTACCACATTCAAGCTATTTCTAACCAAATTTAGCTTATTGATAAATCTCAAAATTGACAGAATTTATTTTCATTTTATTTTCAGCATTAAAGTTTTTTACTATGTACTTTCATAATTTAACCAACAATAAGTTGTTTATACAGATATTATCCAAAAATAGCTCAGCATATCAAAATTTCCTCTAATTTCCTTTGCAGATTGGTCCAAAATTAAAAAATGCTCTTATATTGTTAATTCTGAGCGGATTTTAGGTGAATAAAGACTCTATGAGCTAGTTTTTGAAAGATGGAGATGATTGAATATTGAAATTTATAGTAAAATACATTTCATTTTCAAAGTCATCCAAAGGTCACTTCAAGGTCACCGGCCATATTTTATAACAATAGCCTACAAAGGTCCACATTCAGTAATGTATCATTTGTGGATGTGCCCCACACAGTAAAAACGTTATATGTATATGTCTGTCATTTCTTCTGATGTGGCACTTCTTGAATTTCTTTGGTATAAGAATTTGAACTAAACAACAACAGCAAAAGTTTTAAAAAACCATCCCAATTCAATTTTTTCACTGGTAAAACCGAGAAATAGTAAATATTTTTGTGACGATGTTAAGGTTTTACCAAGTGATTCCATGAGGGACACTATTAGAAATTTCGAGCAATAGTAAAAATATTCTAATAGCGGCCTGAGTTTACATTTAAACACCACAATTAAATTTACATAAAATTATCATTAATAAGATGGTATCAAAATTTAGGCAAAATGATGATAGGAAGTCACTAAATATATCGATTTAATATTTCACAAATCTGAAACACTTTTTCTTGTTGATTCTCTTCATGTAGGTATATAAGCTCAACATAGAAATAGAATAGATTGAAGGACAAAATGAATTATGTAATGTCCAGACACGCAATATATATTTAACCAAGACGAAGAAAGTCAGTGAATATTCACACACGCAAATTCGTCAAACTGTACTCACAAGAGGAAACATTAATAACCCCTAAATAATTTCTTGATCCTCCCCTTTTAAAACATGAGAGAACAGAATGAGTGGGTCGCATAGAACAGTTATTGGCCAATATGTGTAAAATGACATGAGATATCATGCGACATTTAAAGGAGATTTAAGCACGATTATAAATTTCATCCTATGAATCATTTAGTTTAATTTGGCAAATAGGTTTTACTTCAGAGTATTCCAGCCACAATTATGTCATTGTTTTTATTATTTAGTATCTTGAGGTATTTGAAATATGTCAAAACATGATGGTGAATGTAATAAAAGCTGGCTAAGATACTCTTTGAGATTGTTACCCTGTGTCTAGTTGTATAATGGGATGACACTAAAATAATGAGCCGCATGTACATTAATCATCGCATGATTCAGTGGCATTTGTAAAGGATATTCCCTGCCATGTTGAGATTATTAGTATGAGGTGTTGATATTATTTACGACATACTGATATTTCAAAAGTCCAGATGATCTAGATATTATGTGCAGAATAAGCACTAAGAATGTACCTTAGTTTTGTTTCTAGCGAAAATAGAATTATGAATAAATATGTGTAAAGGGCACTCGTACATATTCTATATAGCCTAATTAGGTTCAGACAGTCTGACAGTCAATGGTAGAATAATATTAGAGGATATAGGGGAATGTGCATATTAGGGATATAGGTGCATCATGGAATTTGAGGAAAAGTATATGAAAGCCTTATGATGATTGCTATATATGTATATATGTATATATAGAAAAGTGTCTCATCAGGTCGGTAGTATAGGAGGGCAGTTAGATCATACAGGATTTGGCCTTGTATGTGTATTGTCAAACATAGTACTCCAGATTAGCTTGGATAACACGCAAGGTGGACCGCAGGTAAGGATATGGGACACACACAAGCACACCAATAGCTGCATTAGATAACTGTGCGGTTGGCATTTGATCACAGAACTCTACCGGAAGTAGCCAATAGCTATCTCTGCAAACTAACATAGAATTATCTCTCATCTTATGGACCTGCACTACAATGACATTTCAATTTATAGGTTTATCTACCACAGGAGATGTATTGTGTATTAAAGCCTAATCACTATTAGCAGAGAGTCTACCTAAAGAGTAGGTTGGAAGTTTGAGCGGATGCTGGAGTGGTATTAGGCCTAGCAGCAGCCTCGCGCCACACTCCCACGCCATTTGGCATTCTACAGGCAAAACACCCACTGCTTTAGGTCATGAGCACTTCAGTCAATAACTGGATTTATTGATATCATGATGTCAACTTGAAAAAGGTCAGTTCTTGAATTAGGTAAGTATTTTTAATTATCATGTATTTGATTGATAAGGTTAATCTTGCATCTGTAGGATAACGTATCATATACAGTTAACATGCTGAAGGTTTGAATCAGGGTTGGAGCAAATATTTCGTTTTTCATTTTGATTATGTCGTTCATAGGAATTTGAAAGGTTAAAATTGTGCCATATTTGTTTGATCAATGCAATGTCTATTCTCCCTTCTTTCATATACAACTAAATGAAATGAATGAAAGGGCTGAAAGCTCAAATCACAACTTTGGATGAGATCATTTTTAAGCTATGTATTAAGTTGTTAATGTTTCCTCCATGACCGTAAAGTGTGGATCAAACCTATACTAATCATTTGTTTTGCAGATAGGTCATAATAGCATTACTTGATAGGCCCTAAAGAGATTTTGGGGCATTTCTCGACCAACTTACAGCCATTATGCTTTTGTGATTTCACAGATTCGCTACCACTCTCACAAATGCAACTGATACAATACGCGTAAATGCATTCGTGACTGAGCTCTATTCAATTTTAAATCCCCACGACGGTTCCTTACTCAATCGTTTCACCTCCAAAGTCAGGTGTGGTCACTTATTGAAAAAAACACGTATCCGGAAATTAAACTGTGAGCAGGGTCACACCTATATCTCGGTAAATTAAGCGGATGGGCAGCTGATAGAGACACATATACTCAATTCATATTAGATAACTGACTCAATAATATAAAATAAATTAGGGAATCTTTGAGATTGCTATTTGACAGCAAATACCTTTGTATACCCCCATGGATCCTTCACATTGAAATCAAAGGTTTTGATAGTTGAAATATTCATCCACGTGGATGAAGTACATAATGTCCGTAAGCTCCCTCCAGTTAAAGTTAACTTGAACGGAGACAGTATGATTTATCAGCGAGAAATTCCATACTGTTTATATTAAGATGCTGCCATATCTATTTTACTTATTATATAAATTCAACATATTTTGGCCGCCGTTGTTCTTATATAAAGAATGGGATCCATCATTATGTAGACACACGATATAAAATTACAAATGAAAAGAATTGTCAACTTTATTCGTGATTTAGTGTCATTAAATTTCTTATTAATAATAGGCATATATCGCAGACAAATTTTACTCATTAAAGAAGCATACAATACGAGCGTGAAGTTCATTTGATATTTGATATTTGACGTTTTTTTCAAAGTATGCCTCCAAGTATATATCTATACACACTTATAGGATATGGGTCAAAACAGGATATAAAAGGATATATACCCTGTCAAAAGCGGATATATCATTTTTATTCGCAATAAATCCAATTTTTATACATTTATAACTTAGAAATGTTTTTTAAATGATCTCAAAGACTTTTGATTGACTAATGGGACCTTAGACATACTTGGTAGACATGTCTAGATTACGTCTAGCCCCCTCAATATGAGAGCATAAATCTGAGTTCAATGGAATAGCCCTTTTCCCCTGGCAAAGTCAATATATTCGACCTACTGACGTGTATGAGGTTGGGGAGGGGGGGAGAGTACTAAAAGGACTTTTGATTGACTAATGGGGCCTTAGACATACTTGGTAGACATGTCTAGATTACGTCTAGCCCCCTCAATATGAGAGCATAAATCTGAGTTCAATGGAATAGCCCTTTTCCCCTGGCAAAGTCAATATATTCGACCTACTGACTGGTATGAGGTTGGGGAAGGGGGGAGAGTACTAAAAGGACTTTTGATTGACTAATGGGGCCTTAGACATACTTGGTAGACATGTCTAGATTATGTCTAGCCCCCTCAATATGAGAGCATAAATCTGAGTTCAATGGAATAGCCCTTTTCCCCTGACAAAGTCAATATATTCGACCCACTGACTGGTATGAGGTTGGGGAGGAGGGATGGAGAGTACTAAAAAGACTTTTGATTGACTAATGGGGCCTTAAACATACTTGGTAGACATGTCTAGATTACGTCTAGCCCCCTCAATATGAGAGCATAAATCTAAGTTCAATGGAATAGCCCTTTTCCCCTGGCAAAGTCAATATATTCGACCTACTGACTAGTATGAGGTTGTGGTGGGGGGAGAGTACTAAAAAGACTTTTGATTAACTAATGGGGCCTTAGACATACTTGGTAGACATGTCTAGATTATGTCTAGCCCCCTCAATATGAGAGCATAAATCTGAGTTCAATGGAATAGCCCTTTTCCCCTGGCAAAGTCAATATATTCGACCAACTGACTGGTATGAGGTTGGGGAAGGGGGGAGAGTACTAAAAGGACTTTTGATTGACTAATGGGGCCTTAGACATACTTGGTAGACATGTCTAGATTACGTCTAGCCCCCTCAATATGAGAGCATAAATCTGAGTTCAATGGAATAGCCCTTTTCCCCTGGCAAAGTCAATATATTCGACCTACTGACTGGTATGAGGTTGGGGAGGAGGGATGGAGAGTACTAAAAAGACTTTTGATTGACTAATGGGGCCTTAGACATACTTGGTAGACATGTCTAGATTATGTCTAGCCCCCTCAATATGAGAGCATAAATCTGAGTTCAATGGAATAGCCCTATTCCCCTGACAAAGTCAATATATTCGACCTACTGACTGGTATGAGGTTGTGGAGGGGGGGGGAGATAGTACTAAAAAGACTTTTGATTGACTAATGGGGCCTTAGACATACTTGGTAGACATGTCTAGATTACGTCTAGCCCCCTCAAAATGAGAGCATAAATCTGAGTTCAATGGAATAGCCCTTTTCCCCTGGCAAAGTCAATATATTCGACCTACTGACTGGTATGAGGTTGGGGAGGGGGGGGGAGAGTACTAAAAGGACTTTTGATTGACTAATGGGGCCTTAGACATACTTGGTAGACATGTCTAGATTACGTCTAGCCCCCTCAATATGAGAGCATAAATCTGAGTTCAATGGAATAGCCCTTTTCCCCTGGCAAAATCAATATATTCGACCTACTGACTGGTATGAGGTTGGGGAGGGGGGGAGAGTACTAAAAGGACATTTGATTGACTAATGGGGCCTTAGACATACTTGGTAGACATGTCTAGATTACGTCTAGCCCCCTCAATATGAGAGCATAAATCTGAGTTCAATGGAATAGCCCTTTTCCCCTGGCAAAGTCAATATATTCGACCTTCTGACTGGTATGAGGTTGGGGAGGGGGGGGGGAGAGTACTAAAAGGACTTTTGATTGACTAATGGGGCCTTAGACATACTTGGTAGACATGTCTAGATTATGTCTAGCCCCCTCAATATGAGAGCATAAATCTGAGTTCAATGGAATAGCCCTTTTCCCCTGACAAAGTCAATATATTCGACCTACTGACTGGTATGAGGTTGGGGAGGAGGGATGGAGAGTACTAAAAAGACTTTTGATTGACTAATGGGGCCTTAAACATACTTGGTAGACATGTCTAGATTACGTCTAGCCCCCTCAATATGAGAGCATAAATCTAAGTTCAATGGAATAGCCCTTTTCCCCTGGCAAAGTCAATATATTCGACCTACTGACTAGTATGAGGTTGTGGTGGGGGGAGAGTACTAAAAAGACCTTTGATTGACTAATGGGGCCTTAAACATACTTGGTAGACATGTCTAGATTACGTCTAGCCCCCTCAATATGAGAGCATAATTCTGAGTTCAATGGAATAGCCCTTTTCCCCTGGCAAAGTCAATATATTCGACCTACTGACTGGTATGAGGTTTGGGAGGGGGGTAAAGTACTAAAAAGACTTTTGATTGACTAATGGGCCCTCAAAAATATTTGGTAGACATGTCTAGTTTATGTGTAGCCCCCTCAATATGAGAGCATAAATCTGAGTTCAATGGAATAGCCCTTTTCCCCTGACAGGGGAAAAGGGTTATTCCATTGAACTCAGATTTATGCTCTCATATTGAGGGGTCTAGACATAATCTAGACATGTCTACCAAGTATGTTTAAGGCCCCATTAGTCAATCAAAAGTCTTTTTAGTACTCCCCCACCTCATATGGTCAGTTGGTCGAATATAATGACTTTGTTGTGGGAAAAGGGCTATTCCATTGAACTCAGATTTATGCTCTCATATTGAGGGGGCTAGACATAATCTAGACATGTCTACCTAGTATGTCTAAGGCCCCATTAGTCAATCAAAAGTCTTTTTAGTACTCCCCCCACCTCATACCAGTCAGTAGGTCGAATATATGGACTCTCTCGGGGAAAAAGGGTTATTCCATTGAACTCAGATTTATGCTCTCATATTGAGGGGGCTAGACACAATCTAGACATGTCTACCAAATATGTCTAAGGCCCCATTAGTCAATCAAAAGTCTTTTTAGTACTCCCCCAACCTCATATAATTCAGTAGGTCGTATATATTGACTTTGTCAGGGAAAAAGGGCTATTCCATTGAACTCAGATTTATGCTCTCATATTGAGGGGGCTAGACATAATCTAGACATGTCTACTAAATATGTCTAAGGCCCCATTAGTCAATCAAAAGTCTTTTTAGTACTCCCCCCACCTCATACCAGTCAGTAGGTCAAATATATGGACTCTCTCGGGGAAAAAGGGCTATTCCATTGAACTCAGATTTATGCTCTCATATTGAGGGGGCTAGACACAATCTAGACATGTCTACCAAATATGTCTAAGGCCCCATTAGTCAATCAAAAGTCTTTTTAGTACTCCCCCACCTCATATGGTCAGTTGGTCGAATATAATGACTTTGTTGTGGGAAAAGGGCTATTCCATTGAACTCAGATTTATGCTCTCATATTGAGGGGGCTAGACATAATCTAGACATGTCTACCAAGTATGTCTAAGGCCCCATTAGTCAATCAAAAGTCTTTTTAGTACTCCCCCCACCTCATACCAGTCAGTAGGTCGAATATATAGACTCTCTCGGGGAAAAAGGGCTATTCCATTGAACTCAGATTTATGCTCTCATATTGAGGGGGCTAGACACAATCTAGACATGTCTACCAAATATGTCTAAGGCCCCATTAGTCAATCAAAAGTCTTTTTAGTACTACCTCCACTTCATACCAGTCAGTAGGTCGTATATATTGACTTTGTCAGGGAAAAAGGGTTATTCCATTGAACTCAGATTTATGCTCTCATATTGAGGGGGCTAGACAGATTCTAGACATGTCTACCAAGTATGTTTGAGGGTCCATTAGTCAATCAAAAGTCTTTTTAGTACTCCTCCCACCTCATACCAGTCAGTAAGTCGAATATATTGACTCTGTCAGGAAAAAAGGGCTATTCCATTGAACTCAGATTTATGCTCTCATATTGAGGGGGCTACACATAATCAAATCATGTCTACCAAGTATGTCTAAGGCCCCATTAGTCAATCAAAAGTCTTTTTAGTACTACCTCCACTTCATACCAGTCAGTAGGTCGAATATATTGACTCTGTCAGGGAAAAAGGGCTATTCCATTGAACTCAGATTTATGCTCTCATATTGAGGGGGCTAGACAGATTCTAGACATGTCTACCAAGTATGTCTAAGGCCCCATTAGTCAATCAAAAGTCTTTGTAGTACTCTCCTCCCACCACAACCTCATACCATTCAGTAGGTTGAATATATTGACTTTGCCAGGGGAAAAGGGCTATTCCATTGAACTCAGATTTATGCTCTCATATTGAGGGGGCTAGACATAATCTAGATATGTCTACCAAATATGTCTAAGGCCCCATTAGTCAATCATAAGTCTTTTTAGTACTCCCCCAACCTCATACCAGTCAGTAGGTAAAATATATGGACTCTCTCGGGGAAAAAGGGCTATTCCATTGAACTCAGATTTATGCTCTCATATTGAGGGGGCTAGACACAATCTAGACATATCTACCAAATATGTCTAAGGCCCCATTAGTGAATCAAAAGTCTTTTTAGTACTCCCCCAGCCTCATACCATTCAGTAGGTCGAATATATTGACTTTGTCAGGGAAAAAGGGCTATTCCATTGAACTCAGATTTATGCTCTCATATTTAGGGGGCTACACATAATCTAGACATGTCTACCAAGTATGTCTAAGGCCCCATTAGTCAATCAAAAGTCTTTTTAGTACTCTCCATCCCTCCTCCCCAACCTCATACCAGTCAGTGGGTCGAATATATTGACTTTGTCAGGGGAAAAGGGCTATTCCATTGAACTCAGATTTATGCTCTCATATTGAGGGGGCTAGACGTAATCTAGACATGTCTACCAAGTATGTCTAAGGCCCCATTAGTCAATCAAAAGTCCTTTTAGTACTCTCCATCCCTCCTCCCCAACCTCATACCAGTTAGTAGGTCGAATATATTGACTTTGTCAGGGGAAAAGGGCTATTCCATTGAACTCAGATTTATGCTCTCATATTGAGGGGGCTAGACATAATCTAGACATGTCTACCAAGTATGTCTAAGGCCCAATTAGTCAATCAAAAGTCCTTTTAGTACTCTCCCCCCCTCCCCAACCTCATACCAGTCAGTAGGTCCAATATATTGACTTTGCCAGGGAAAAAGGGCTATTCCATTGAACTCAGATTTATGCTCTCATATTGAGGGGGCTAGACGTAATCTAGACATGTCTACCAAGTATGTCTAAGGCCCCATTAGTCAATCAAAAGTCCTTTTAGTACTCTCCATCCGTCCTCCCCAACCTCATACCAGTCAGTAGGTCGAATATATTGACTTTGTCAGGGGAAAAGGGCTATTCCATTGAACTCAGATTTATGCTCTCATATTGAGGGGGCTAGACATAATCTAGACATGTCTACCAAGTATGTCTAAGGCCCCATTAGTCAATCAAAAGTCCTTTTAGTACTCTCCCCCCCCCCTCCCCAACCTCATACCAGTCAGTAGGTCGAATATATTGACTTTGCCAGGGGAAAAGGGCTATTCCATTGAACTCAGATTTATGCTCTCATATTGAGGGGGCTAGACGTAATATAGACATGTCTACCAAGTATATCTAAGGCCCCATTAGTCAATCAAAAGTCCTTTTAGTACTCTCCATCCCTCCTCCCCAACCTCATACCAGTCAGTAGGTCGAATATATTGACTTTGTCAGGGGAAAAGGGCTATTCCATTGAACTCAGATTTATGCTCTCATATTGAGGGAGCTAGACATAATCTAGACATGTCTACCAAGTATGTCTAAGGCCCCATTAGTCAATCAAAAGTCCTTTTAGTACTCTCCCCCCCCTCCCCAACCTCATACCAGTCAGTAGGTCGAATATATTGACTTTGCCAGGGAAAAAGGGCTATTCCATTGAACTCAGATTTATGCTCTCATATTGAGGGGGCTAGACGTAATCTAGACATGTCTACCAAGTATGTCTAAGGCCCCATTAGTCAATCAAAAGTCCTTTTAGTACTCTCCCCCCCTCCCCAACCTCATACCAGTCAGTAGGTCGAATATATTGACTTTGCCAGGGGAAAAGGGCTATTCCATTGAACTCAGATTTATGCTCTCATATTGAGGGGGCTAGACGTGATATAGACATGTCTACCAAGTATATCTAAGGCCCCATTAGTCAATCAAAAGTCCTTTTAGTACTCTCCATCCCTCCTCCCCAACCTCATACCAGTCAGTAGGTCGAATATATTGACTTTGTCAGGGGAAAAGGGCTATTCCATTGAACTCAGATTTATGCTCTCATATTGAGGGGGCTAGACATAATCTAGACATGTCTACCAAGTATGTCTAAGGCCCCATTAGTCAATCAAAAGTCCTTTTAGTACTCTCCCCCCCTCCCCAACCTCATACCCGTCAGTAGGTCGAATATATTGACTTTGCCAGGGAAAAAGGGCTATTCCATTGAACTCAGATTTATGCTCTCATATTGAGGGGGCTAGACGTAATCTAGACATGTCTACCAAGTATGTCTAAGGCCCCATTAGTCAATCAAAAGTCCTTTTAGTACTCTCCCCCCCTCCCCAACCTCATACCAGTCAGTAGGTCGAATATATTGACTTTGCCAGGGGAAAAGGGCTATTCCATTGAACTCAGATTTATGCTCTCATATTGAGGGGGCTAGACGTAATCTAGACATGTCTACCAAGTATGTCTAAGGCCCCCATTAGTCAATCAAAAGTCCTTTTAGTACTCTCCATCCCTCCTCCCCAACCTCATACCAGTCAGTAGGTCGAATATATTGACTTTGTCAGGGGAAAAGGGCTATTCCATTGAACTCAGATTTATGCTCTCATATTGAGGGGGCTAGACATAATCTAGACATGTCTACCAAGTATGTCTAAGGCCCCATTAGTCAATCAAAAGTCCTTTTAGTACTCTCCCCCCCCTCCCCAACCTCATACCAGTCAGTAGGTCGAATATATTGACTTTGCCAGGGAAAAAGGGCTATTCCATTGAACTCAGATTTATGCTCTCATATTGAGGGGGCTAGACGTAATCTAGACATGTCTACCAAGTATGTCTAAGGCCCCATTAGTCAATCAAAAGTCCTTTTAGTACTCTCCCCCCCTCCCCAACCTCATACCAGTCAGTAGGTCGAATATATTGACTTTGTCTAAGGCCCCATTAGTCAATCAAAAGTCCTTTTAGTACTCTCCATCTCTCCTCCCCAACCTCATACCAGTCAGTAGGTCGAATATATTGACTTTGTCAGGGGAAAAGGGCTATTCCATTGAACTCAGATTTATGCTCTCATATTGAGGGGGCTAGACATAATCTAGACATGTCTACCAAGTATGTCTAAGGCCCCATTAGTCAATCAAAAGTCCTTTTAGTACTCTCCCCCCCTCCCCAACCTCATACCAGTCAGTAGGTCGAATATATTGACTTTGCCAGGGAAAAGGGCTATTCCATTGAACTCAGATTTATGCTCTCATATTGAGGGGGCTAGACGTAATCTAGACATGTCTACCAAGTATGTCTAAGGCCCCATTAGTCAATCAAAAGTCCTTTTAGTACTCTCCCCCCCCCCTCCCCAACCTCATACCAGTCAGTAGGTCGAATATATTGACTTTGCCAGGGGAAAAGGGCTATTCCATTGAACTCAGATTTATGCTCTCATATTGAGGGGGCTAGACGTGATATAGACATGTCTACCAAGTATATCTAAGGCCCCATTAGTCAATCAAAAGTCCTTTTAGTACTCTCCATCCCTCCTCCCCAACCTCATACCAGTCAGTAGGTCGAATATATTGACTTTGTCAGGGGAAAAGGGCTATTCCATTGAACTCAGATTTATGCTCTCATATTGAGGGAGCTAGACATAATCTAGACATGTCTACCAAGTATGTCTAAGGCCCCATTAGTCAATCAAAAGTCCTTTTAGTACTCTCCCCCCCCCTCCCCAACCTCATACCAGTCAGTAGGTCGAATATATTGACTTTGCCAGGGAAAAAGGGCTATTCCATTGAACTCAGATTTATGCTCTCATATTGAGGGGGCTAGACGTAATCTAGACATGTCTACCAAGTATGTCTAAGGCCCCATTAGTCAATCAAAAGTCCTTTTAGTACTCTCCCCCCCTCCCCAACCTCATACCAGTCAGTAGGTCGAATATATTGACTTTGCCAGGGGAAAAGGGCTATTCCATTGAACTCAGATTTATGCTCTCATATTGAGGGGGCTAGACGTGATATAGACATGTCTACCAAGTATATCTAAGGCCCCATTAGTCAATCAAAAGTCCTTTTAGTACTCTCCATCCCTCCTCCCCAACCTCATACCAGTCAGTAGGTCGAATATATTGACTTTGTCAGGGGAAAAGGGCTATTCCATTGAACTCAGATTTATGCTCTCATATTGAGGGGGCTAGACATAATCTAGACATGTCTACCAAGTATGTCTAAGGCCCCATTAGTCAATCAAAAGTCCTTTTAGTACTCTCCCCCTCTCCCCAACCTCATACCAGTCAGTAGGTCGAATATATTGACTTTGCCAGGGAAAAAGGGCTATTCCATTGAACTCAGATTTATGCTCTCATATTGAGGGGGCTAGACGTAATCTAGACATGTCTACCAAGTATGTCTAAGGCCCCATTAGTCAATCAAAAGTCCTTTTAGTACTCTCCCCCCCTCCCCAACCTCATACCAGTCAGTAGGTCGAATATATTGACTTTGCCAGGGGAAAAGGGCTATTCCATTGAACTCAGATTTATGCTCTCATATTGAGGGGGCTAGACGTAATCTAGACATGTCTACCAAGTATGTCTAAGGCCCCCATTAGTCAATCAAAAGTCCTTTTAGTACTCTCCATCCCTCCTCCCCAACCTCATACCAGTCAGTAGGTCGAATATATTGACTTTGTCAGGGGAAAAGGGCTATTCCATTGAACTCAGATTTATGCTCTCATATTGAGGGGGCTAGACATAATCTAGACATGTCTACCAAGTATGTCTAAGGCCCCATTAGTCAATCAAAAGTCCTTTTAGTACTCTCCCCCCCCTCCCCAACCTCATACCAGTCAGTAGGTCGAATATATTGACTTTGCCAGGGAAAAAGGGCTATTCCATTGAACTCAGATTTATGCTCTCATATTGAGGGGGCTAGACGTAATCTAGACATGTCTACCAAGTATGTCTAAGGCCCCATTAGTCAATCAAAAGTCCTTTTAGTACTCTCCCCCCCTCCCCAACCTCATACCAGTCAGTAGGTCGAATATATTGACTTTGTCTAAGGCCCCATTAGTCAATCAAAAGTCCTTTTAGTACTCTCCATCTCTCCTCCCCAACCTCATACCAGTCAGTAGGTCGAATATATTGACTTTGTCAGGGGAAAAGGGCTATTCCATTGAACTCAGATTTATGCTCTCATATTGAGGGGGCTAGACATAATCTAGACATGTCTACCAAGTATGTCTAAGGCCCCATTAGTCAATCAAAAGTCCTTTTAGTACTCTCCCCCCCTCCCCAACCTCATACCAGTCAGTAGGTCGAATATATTGACTTTGCCAGGGAAAAGGGCTATTCCATTGAACTCAGATTTATGCTCTCATATTGAGGGGGCTAGACGTAATCTAGACATGTCTACCAAGTATGTCTAAGGCCCCATTAGTCAATCAAAAGTCCTTTTAGTACTCTCCCCCCCTCCCCAACCTCATACCAGTCAGTAGGTCGAATATATTGACTTTGCCAGGGGAAAAGGGCTATTCCATTGAACTCAGATTTATGCTCTCATATTGAGGGGGCTAGACGTAATCTAGACATGTCTACCAAGTATGTCTAAGGCCCCATTAGTCAATCAAAAGTCCTTTTAGTACTCTCCCCCCCTCCCCAACCTCATACCAGTCAGTAGGTCGAATATATTGACTTTGCCAGGGAAAAAGGGCTATTCCATTGAACTCAGATTTATGCTCTCATATTGAGGGGGCTAGACGTAATCTAGACATGTCTACCAAGTATGTCTAAGGTCCCATTAGTCAATCAAAAGTCTTTGAGATCATTTAAAAAACATTTCTAAGTTATAAATGTATAAAAATTGGATTTATTGCGAATAAAAATGATATATCCGCTTTTGACAGGGTATATATCCTTTTATATCCTGTTTTGACCCATATCCTATAAGTGTGTATAGATATATACTTGGAGGCATACTTTGAAAAAAACGCCAAATATCAAATATCAAATGAACTTCACGCTCGTGCATACAATGCAAATATATGTAACAGTAGATTTGTTGTTAATTTACCGCAAAAGTTGCTTGCAGGACAGTTAATAGCAACGTTTGCTGCAGATTGACATCAACTTCTGTTGTCAACGTCTACAGGAACATTTGCTGTAAATAAAAGTTCCTAGGTATTTTGCTGTGAAATATTACAGACCTCGGTTGCTTTAGTTAGCATTGATTAATGATGTTATGGGCCCGTGCATTTATTATATATATGATAGCAGATCTTCCTTGAAATTTCATGAGATATCTCTTGAGAGATCTCTTTCAAGACCATTGCAAAAGGTGGAAATTCTATTACTAGTATGGTGAAAATTTGTTGTATCAAACTGGGTTGGATTCAACTAAATTATGGGTTCTTTGAATATGACTTTTGCAATTAAATAATAGCGAAGTGAAGAAATAGCCTCAGAAAAAATTATTTGCATATTCATAAATGTTGGGACTTTTATGGTATTTTATATATTTGGCTATATAATAAAAGATTAATATAAGAGCAACTTATGCTGTGCATATTACAGTATTGGAATGTGACCATCATTTACAGTACGGATAGCTGTTAATGACAATATATAATAATATGTTGATTAAAGTATACATTGCTGTAAATATACAGAAAAGGTTCATGATATTTTACAATTACAAAACTGGATAACTGGATAATGCAATTATTGAGTTTCTGTCTGCATTATTTCAATTTATACAATGACAATAAAGCTTTTTTTAATAATATCAATATGCAGATCAAAGATATAAGGTGAGTTTGCGTAAATATATTTGAAAATTACTCACAACCGGCATGTGCGAGCATGATTCATCAGAACACGTTAAAACTAAATCACGCTAGTTAAGAAATTGACATTTAAATGCTGCCACTGTGTTTTGTTGGTCGTGATCAGATTTTTTAACGAGATCACTTCTCATCAGAATCATCTGGAAAATAGGCGTGGAAAATTATTTAGCAACATTACAAAACTATCTGGTTATGATTGTTAAACAATTTTTTCAACTTAACACGCAATAGATCGCTTTTCCCAATTAATGCCAGAATTTAAATACTCGGAAGACCCAAAATAAACTGGATCTCCTAAACATTTGAAGAAAAAATACTGAATAGTCAGTAACCGGCCTTATAATCGGTTAAAGCATTCATGAAATGAGGTTTTCAAGCACTTTTTATTTGCATAATATTTATACCCCAATATTAGCGATCAAAAGTCCATCATTTTTCCAAAATAAATGTCTGTGCCATTTGAAAATGGATGAGTCTTCTTGTATCACAGTTTCGTGTCCACATATCATTTAAACATTTGCAAAACCTCTGTAAAATTGCCTGTGACCTTCGTGGTTTCATGAATGCTTTAACGCATCACCAAATATCTCAAATAAAATTAAAACCCTTGTTTTTCACATTTTGGCTCTAGTTCCGAACATGGCCACCAGGGGACACCACTGTATGGATTTAATGAGGTCAAGGGTCAAGTAAAGGTCAAATATGAAAATCTAAAGACTGGTCCTATATAATAAATACATGCATCATAGATCAATACAATTTCATTAAGAAATATTTTGATGCAAATATTGCAGAATTTAGGGATTTTTATTTTTCAAATGTGTGTTTTTTGGTAAAAAGGGGTACCCTGACTTTGGGGTGTTTAAATGATGTTACCATGGCAACCATCAATTTCTGAAAAAAATCCCTTGGCAAAAATCTTAGTTAGACCCTACCCTTTCAAATGACATATGGCTTGTCTTGATCTGTGAGAACACCCTTCGCCACATTTTGCAGGTTTTTACAGGCAGAGCCTCTAAAATATATTGAAGCACATTGTCCAATTTGTTGCACATTGCCAAAGCTTAATTCTCACCGTAATATTGACGTGGTTTGAAACATTCATTAAATGAGATTTTTAATCACTTTTTCCTGAAACAATATAAATGTTTATAACCTAAGTTGTGCTAAAATATTGTTATCCATCATATTTCCCCTACATAAATTTCTGTGCCATTGAGTTGGCTTACAGAGGCCTGTTTGTCCATTAATGTTTGTCTAATGGTACAGACCTAACACCCTGACAGACCACAATAGGTCACATGATTGTATACATGTGACCACCTGGTGATCAAAAGAGTACTGGCAGTACTTGGCACTTTCATCAAAACACAATAACCATGGTCAGTGTAGTTTGGTTGATTTTAGTGAGATAGCTTAATTGTTTCACAGTTTCATGGCCACATATCATTTAAGCATACCCCAAACCTCCATAAAACTGCCTCCGTAAAATTGACCTCTGTGGTTTCATGAATGCTCTAATTCTCACCGTAATAATGACTTGGTTTGAAGCATTCATTAAATAAGATTTTTAATGACTTTTTCCTGATATAATGTTTATACCCTAAACGTTGTGCTCAAATATTGTTATTCGCCATATTTCCCCTATATATATATTTCTCTGACATTTGAACATAGATGTGTCTTCTGTTAAAATCTAAATCATCCACTGGACACATTGTCAACAAACTTTGTTTAGCTGACTAGTAATCTAATGCAAACACCTGCTTAGTGAAGTTTTGCTAACAATGGGGCACCTTCAGATTGAAACATTGGTGTAGTTTGACTTACAGGGGCTTGTTTGTCCATTAATGTGTGTCTACTGGTACAGGCCTTACACCCTTACGGACCACAATAGAGGTTATATGCTTGAACACACGTGACCACATAGTTGTCACAGAGTACTTTCAACAAAACACAATAAACATGATAGTTGTATTTTGATTGATTTCAGTGAGATAGCCGGTTTGCATCACAGTTTCATGGCCAAATATCATTGAAACATACCCCAAATCTCTGTAAAATTATCTGTGATCTTTGTGATTTCATTAAAGCTTTAACCTTGTTTTATCCAATCAAATCCAAGTCTAAGCTAACAACGTAACAAAGTAAATTAAAGACTTTGTTGTGAAAATTGAACTTCCCTTCAAGAGATGTTATTCCTTCAGATCTTGTGGATATGCAGATGGCACTGTAAAGGTACGAAAACAAAATCTGTATGTAGCTAGGACATACATGTTTTATGTTTTTCTCTTGCTATATGTGTAGCGTCCAGAGGACACAAAGTGGTTTAATTTGTTAATATTGAAGGCCATATTTAAAATCAAATTGATCCATTTAAAATGAATTCCTATAAAATTAATTCCTATAAAATGTAGCCACTTCCTCTCAAATGGATAGCTTATGAGCTGAGCGGACCTGACACATCATTAATTTCGGCCCTTCATTCCATCTTCTAATCAAGCTAACTCATCAACGATTTTCACATGAAATTTACGAATAATTGTTTGCAAATACTTCACGAAATTGTCAATGCATCCTATGATTATGTGCATGGGTTCTGTATGTGAAATAAGTAAGTCTACTATTGGAATGATTAGAGAGTGAAACAGAGATTGAAATTCATTAATCTCCTCTTTTGGAAGAAAAGTTGATGTTTGTTATTTGCTCTCTATAAACAGGCTCTACACAGATTATATACCAGTCATATACAGACCATCTACCGACCATATACCGGCCAAATACAGGCCATATATCGGCCATATGTAGGCCGTTTACCAGCCATATACAGGCCATATATCGGCCATCTTACGGCCATATACCGGCCATATGTTGGCCGTATACCAACCATATACATTCCATATATCGGCCATCTACCGGCCGTATTCCAACCATATACAGGCCATATACTGGTCATATATTGGCCATATACTAGCCATATACAGGCCATATACTGGCCATATACCGTTCATAAACCGGTCATTTTCAACTAAAGGGGGAAAGCTGAAATCACAACCATGGATGAGAACATTTTTTATCCACAATTTTACTTTTATGACCCGTCCATAGTTCTGTTCAGTACCACTCAATACTTAAATATGGAGTCTCAAAACTTACCGAACACTAGTTTAATCCTGTGCTTAGTGGGGCACGATATTACCTTGGAGATACTTACACATATTATGAGAAATTGAGAAACAGCGGGCGCACAATTTAAACATTTTCTGGGTAATTATCCACAACTCAATCACACACTTTTTCTTATTTCTTTTGGAACACAAATATCAGCTTCAACAGAGAAAGATTGCAAGAAAGCGAAGTTAGGCTTACAGTTTCTAAAAATGATTTACTTCCTCAGCATTGTATGGACTATATCAAACATTTGTCATACTAAAATAGATCTATTGTGGGATTGGGTTGATAAAGGAAAGCAGACATTCCTCATCCGATGAAAATTAATGTGTTTGTTCTATATTAAAGTAAAATATTCAATGGATATATATCTGAAGTAAACATTTTAAATCGAAGTCTGAATTTTATTCACCCATTAGGTTATGCCGTTCTAACAAGCAATTATATGATATAAGCATTGTATACAATAACAATTAAATGTGGCTTAAGGGTGAGGTGGAGCTGGGAAGGAATATGGCATACAAATAAAAAAAGTGAAGAATCCAATTTAGCTATCAGTCATATTTCCGGAGATTTTTCATTATATTTTGACATGATAATTTGGAATGGAAATAGATTCTACAATTTGAGCAAGCACCTCAAATGCCTTTTCCCCATAATATCCCAGTCACATATGTACCGATTTCAGTAAAGGTGCCTTTGCAATGGTTTTTTTAACAATTATGGTTAACAAACCAGAGAGGCGTGGGGATTCTGGGGATTATTAGCCAATTGTATGGGTCGCAGTAGCCTCCATAACAGGACTTATCATATCTATCATATCAGTCCCTGCCACCAAAGCTATAAATGTGTGCACAGAATCGAACGTAAGTAATCAGTATTCAGAAAAATCTGGCTGTCTACTGATTGGTGAAAGAATATAAATAGATTTGTTTCGTACTTTCAGTTGTACTGATTGGTCAGTATATGTGCCAGACACCTGGTTACAGTTTATGACCTAATATTTTGTGAGCAAGGCATGTATTTATTCAGTGATTTCCAAAGTTTGAATGAGATCAAAAACAGGGCAATGACTGCAGAGGTAGTAATCGAATACTACCTGTGTAATGCAGAGTAGGGTTGCAGAAAACTTTTTTTATTTATATGCCAGTGACTTTTAGGTTGATTTCAGTAAAGGCGCCTGGACGATGAAAGCCATCAGGGCACCATGAGATTATCGGCCACAAATTTCAAGACATCTTGCGGGCTGCCGGGAACTTTTAGCTGCAACTCTAAGGTTGCTACTCTACACTACAGAGTTAGCATTCAATTACTACGTCTGCAGCCATTGCCCTATATTGAGTGTCATTCTAAATTTGGAATTTCCCAGGTATTAGGGACTGATATGATAAAGACGTCCTGCTATGCAGGGTAAAAAGTTGCCGGCGCTTCCCTGATGTCTTCAAACCAAAAAGCATTAAAAAGCTTTCAAATGGCATAGAAATTTATTTTGAGGAAATATGACGGTTAAAAACTTTTGATCGCAAAGTTTGGGGTATAAACATTTATATTATCGCAAAGTTTGGAATATAAACATTTATATTATACACGGAAAAGGTGCTTGAAAACCTCAGTTCATGAATGCTTTAAAGGATTGAATTAACAGCAACTATTGCTATAGAATTACAGCTGGAATATTGTCATGATCGGTCGAGCAAATAGCTAATTTATAACAGTAATATATACTGTTATTTCATGTGCAGTAGAGATTTCATGTGCAGTAGAGATAAAGTGGTCACTCATTACATTATCGAGTGATTTACAGGTAAGTATAAAAAGTGCAGTTCTCTCAGTGTACCTGTAATATAGCCATGTTTCCTTACTTAGACTACTGCAGAATTGCAGTTTTCTTATCGCAGAGTTCGGCATACGATGCAGAAGGAGGTTGCCACGGTCAAGTGTAGATAAAGTGAAAGGTAAAAACATATAAAGCCGTACAGACTGATATCCTACCCGCCAGAGCTCGATATCCCATAAGCATAACCTTTTGTAGTTTCTCTGTCAAGTAAAAGTAAAGCTGACATTTATATACCGCTGATTCCAGACAATGTCTGCTCATAGCGGTTGATAGTTACTGGCCAGGATTCGAACCGGGAATCCCTGGAACTCAAGGAAGATACTCTACCAATTGAGCTATTTCGGCCAATATTACTCAACAAAAGTTCATACGATTGCTCCACAATCATGACGTATATACTAAATCTGCAGGATGGCCTCCTAATTACTGTAATATCACATCAAATATTTTTATTGTTGAGAAAGATGTACTCTAGGTATTAATGTTTTCCGCATAGAATCGGCATAGGACTGCTAATCTTGGAAGATGCATGTAAACACCTTTGAATATAAAGAAGAGTTTCTTTACTATTAATGGTCCGGAAGCCAGTTCATTGTTTGATGGCTTTGTCTTAAGACCTTCTCTTAAGACCTTCTCTTGTCTTGTCTTAAGACCTTCCCTTGATAAGAGAGATAAAGAGGTATGTATGCCTGAGATTCACCTCATAATAGTGCAACATATAAATGGATATTTAAGTCGCATCCTGTTATTTCAGGCATATAAAGGTCATTTCCTAAGTGCTATACTTATGTAAAAATCCCTCTTTCTACATTATCCTTGTTATGTTTGACCAAACCATTCAACATTCAACATCCAATATAAACCAGAGGTAGGATAACGCAGTCAGTCCCCATCCAACTGATGAGATCAACATATATATCGAAACCATTGTTGGTATTGGCTTGGGACTGCGAACGTTGTCGACCTCGTCTTTAGGATACATTGCCTTTCCATTCAACATTCGACATTTATTCTGGGTTATCATTCTATTAAACATATATAAAATATAAATGTGTCGTATTGTTTTTTTTATAAGAATACATCAAATAATTTTATACAATCAATATGTGTAGCCAATCCATGTCTCTTGTGACTGAAATGGTACATTTTTTGTTAATGAAGGTGCCAAAGGCTATCAAAACGAGTGATCAGCGTGATGTACCTCGTCAGTGTAACAGAGGCATCCACACCTATACGCTTCTCTGCGTTTAAAAATTTTAATATATGAATTAAGATGGCATATGTTTATGTTTTAATGAGATGGTCATTTGAGAGCTTTAAATTGATCCTTGAAAATATTACATACTAGTATATTACGCTCCAAACACAATGGAAGATTCGTCGATAAACAATTTATACATAAACCGATGTTGGGCCAATAAAAAAACTGGTATATATATATATATATTTATTATCAAGCTGAAGTACATTAGCTTTGAATACAACCCATCCAATTTGTAAGTGACTCGATTCTTTCCAATTATATCACGTGCATTTTGTTTTGGAGTGACCGCCTCAGAACAGGTTCAAATGATCGTCTCTGTAAAAACGATGATCAATGCGTCTTCCCGATTGCAGACTTCCCATATTAAAGCTTGAGAACAAAAGCTTGAGAATTATTCTCTTTTAATTTCGACAATAAACATGTAGATTTAAGTCAGATTAATCACCCTAAATTCCTCAATAGAAATCGAATGTCTGAATATCCCAGTAAAGCAGATCCTTTCAGAATATTCATTCAGAAACCATTTACATAAATGAGGACTTAATTTTGTATTAATAGTACATTTTAATTATGACTACAGATGATACTTTGCCAGGGTTTTGACAATATATGATAAGGGCTGAAAAACTAATCTTCTGCATTCATCTTAGGCAATGAAATCTCATGCCAATATTACAGCTTGGGAGTCAGCTAATGCAATTCTGTATCCCACGAGAATCTCTGAGGCGGTTTGCCTCCACTCACTGACATGTAATTATAAATCGTGTACGATGTACCCCGCAAATGGCCGAGCTGTCAATCACAAACCTAGGACACTTTGACTTTTCATGGAAACTAAGATGACATGAACATATTAAAGGGGAAGGAAACCTTCACTATATATGAATCAGCAATGCAAATACCATTTATATAAAGAAGTATAAGACATGAAAAGAAACATAGTCATTACAAACTGAGATTAAGAAAGGAACGGATGCCAAAACGTATGACAAAACAGGTAGAAAGTTATCCCACTTGGCAATAACATGGGCTTATTAAATATTATTTTGTTAACTGCTTTGTGGGAAATATGTAACATGGCATATAATAAGCTTTTGACAATAAGCTTTTGACAATTACAAATAGTTGAAACATGTTTTTTATGGCAGCCATGAGACCTTCATTATTTATGCAGATGACAGGAGGTGATGAGAAAGGTGTGTCACATTTTGTCTTCATATTGTGCTTTCATTGCAGTAATTTGGAGACTTGTTTCAGCCATGATATAATAATTTAGTATGGAAATTAAGAAGGCCAGATTCTGAATTGTAGATTGGGCAAGTGACCAGTAAGGAAATACAGTGGGGAGCTAGTAACAAGGATGGCATGACTCGACTTTCAAATGGGGGTTTTGCAGGCCTTTAAGTCATATTCGTGTCCGCAATTTAGATCTATTTCACCTATGAGAACAAAAGGCACGAAACTGGCAATGAATACAAAAGGCATATATATAAATATATATCAGATACAATACTCATCATCTTGGTTGAGATTGTAATGAAGTAATAATTTCTCTAAGAGTGCATCTGCGATGATGCTCAGGCGGGTAATTGCTAAGAGGGTGGCAAAGAAGGTGACTCTTATCTCAGGGTTGAAATATCTTAAAGGAAACGGCTGGCACCAACATTAAACCGAATGAGTCAGTAGTCGACTCGGACATCATAGTGACTCAAGGATGAATATGAAAAGACAAATCCGAATATGCTCAAATATACTAAAAACTCAGAAATGGCCTGTCTTGTGATGCGAGGAGCATCAAGACTTTTCTGTTACGGACATCACTTCAATAGGTGCTTTGACAGACATATTCTCGTATCAGTGATTCAGTGCTATAAACAAAAATTTGATCATTATAACAAGTAGATAAGTTGAAATTGGCAACACATCGCACCATGATTATGGAAATAGCCTCGCCAGAGTATAAACTAAAACCAACCACTCAACATCCGTCTATGATTCAGACATAAAAACGTACCTAAAAGCTAAGATAGTTAAGTGATGAAGTATTGTGCGATGTCAGGTGTCGTATAGACAAGGAGAGGGGTGAAAAGGAGCGACAGAATTAACCTGGAAGAAGAAGTATATCAGTTTTATAATTATGACGCAGAGTTGGTGTTTGGAGTTACTAATTAGGTGCCCTTTAAAATGAGTATATCAATAACGATGGCTAAACTTTTGTGTAATCAGAGTTCTTTTTGTTGTAGGGCTCACAGATTTTGTCGGAGATACCTAGAAGGAAGATGTAAAACAATATAAATTGTAGACAACTTAAATATCTGATCGCCATGGAGATTATTGTTCGCATGAATAGCAATATCATCTATGATAATTATACATTTGACGGACACATATCCGGTTACCCTAATCTCAGTGCTCAAGTCCGGCAATTCCACGTCTACCACGATATACAGCGTGGTTTACGTAACGTTGTCACACCTCTGCTGTGTCTGCTAGGATGTCTGGGTAACGTTGTAAACCTTTTAGTGCTGACCAAGATCCAGAAGCTTAAAAGTGATGGCGGGAAGGACAGCGGGGCGCAAGTGGGGTTGATGTGCCTGGCGCTGTCCGACACCTGCTTCTGCGTGGCCGTGTTCCCGCGTGGGTTCGTTCCGTCTACTACGTCACTATTTAAGCACCATAACGTTCAGCTGTGGTACCAGGTTTACGGTACTGGGCTAGTGACCACTTTCATACTGAGCAGCACGTGGCTAACAGTCGTCATGACAACCATACGCTACGTGGCCATTTGTCACCCCTTCTCAGCTCGAAAGGTGACCGGTTACGTCTTCAACAAGACCTGTTACTGTCTGGTGTTTGTTTTGTGTTTTTTGTGCAACATCCCATCATATTTCCAATATCAGATCGTCGACTTTGACATATCTGGAGAGATGTACTACTTGGTTGATATTGGCCACTTCAACCATAACACCATCCACGGTCAGATATTCACATGGCTCAAGGTCACCCTTGGCATTTTTCTCCCAGCTGTTGTGATGGCATTCTGCAACGTTTCCCTCATAGTGGCGTTACGTCAGTCATACCGAATGCGTCAGCAGTGCAGCCGCCAGTCATTACGTCACAAAGCCCGCCACAGTCAGCGCATCACACTCACTCTCATCGTTATCGTCATCTCGTTTGTAATGCTGGTGTTTCCCACAGAAATAATGGACTTCTTCTCAGATTCAATCAAGATGAATGCCACTAAAACAGAAACATTCCTAATAGTCCGGTCTTTTGCCAACATATTTCAAGTGTTAAACTTTGCTTGTACGTTCATATTGTACTGTGCTATAAATGTACATTTTCGTGAAGCATTGTGGGAGCTTGTAAGTCTGAATGGAAGGTTGAAGTGCTGCAAGCGCGGCGCCACCTACACGGGGTTTTCTTATGATGACAGGTCCCAAAGGTACTCAATGCGCAGTACCCTAACCAGCCAAGTACACGGGAGGTGTGGCAACGGCATGGAGCTCACACCTCTAAAACAAGATGAATCTTATGTAGAAACAATGCATTATGTCTGAAATGAAAAAGAAAAATGGCATCCCTCAGTAATTTACAGGTAATTGTTCCTTTGCAGAAAATTTAAATTGCAAAATTAGAATTTTAGGTTAGACATTCTTAACATATAATATATTTACATTTGTCATTTCGTTATTGTAATATGGTGAGACATTCCTGCAATATAATCAACCTTAAACCCGCCGTTTGTACTATTTGTAACATCCAATATCTGATATAAAAAGTACCTCACGCTCGTTTATTTGTATCATATTATTTATCAAACTAACAATGTTTTCTTCATATTTGAATTTAATTATTCAATAAACATAATTTATGCTTATAAATTGCAACATAAATGTAATTAGGAAACTGCACTCCACTACCTGGAGACACTGCCTTTTGATCAGTGTGGAGGGACTATTCTAATACACCGATAATTGAATATTACATAATCAATATCAGAGGTAAATGATAAAAAAAACAGTTTCGCTCTCATATGTTTTGTTTTCAGGGCTGGATCGTTGAGGTTTTAACTGATTAGGCTGTAATTAAAGTTTTATTGCATTGCCGCCTCATGTCATGATCATCTTTAGTCTATTCTTTCACTTGATGGCAGTTTGCATGATTGGAAGGGAAACAGATAGCAGTGTGTGATCGACCATGTTAGCCAAGTATTGGAAATTCACAGGCTTGGCTTGCAAATTTGTGAAATTATTTCAAAACTTTGATTTTCATTTTTTTTCTGGTTTCCTACCATATTAATTTGCAAATCATGCACGAGCTTGACTTTTTAAAATCAAACTCATTCGATGCCAAATGATGCCATGTATCTATTTGATATGGTTTCCTAAAATCAGGGTCATTAACGTAATGCAGTGAGAAATATTATTTTGATAGATATATTACCAAGACATAGATAAGGTTTGAAGTCTACAGCAAACTTATGTTTTTGGCAGAAATGTCCTTTTTGCAGATTGGAATTAAGCACCTCTTACTCAGCTAAACTTCCATTTTTGTTAATTCAGATACATTTTGAAGTTAACAATTTCCACACAATATTAGAATTGATGTTCCATGTAATAATCTTTTAATTAATGTGATGTGCTTTACATTGTTCGACGACGAACTCAATTTTGTAATATTGCACTCATCTTGTTACTGTTACCATCTCTTATGCTGTGAGGATCCATAGAGGCCTGACTCAGTCAAATCATATCTGAGTAGACATATGTAACTATGGGAACACGGACATGTAAACAATGATGTATTGTTAACCTATATAAATTATATTGCTGTTAGTGAATTTGCTCACAGCAAAATGATTTTATTTGATCAATTATTTGCACACATAATTTAAATATTTATTAATGACATTAGAAATAATTGCACAATTTAGAACAGCGTGCAAATGAAACAAATGTGTGTTTAACTTTACCAGGTCGACATGCAAGGTGATATTTAAGGGTTGCTTGGTGCAACACTGCAAAGTATCAAATAAAGTCCACTATGATTAGGATGAAGGCTCTCATTGTGGTCGTTGTCGTAATTTTTTGGCAAATGTCATTTTCTAAAGGGACAAATAGGTTTGGATATGATGGTACCTATGGACAGGCGGTCCTAAATACCAAATTAGATAAAGTTGGATATAAGGGACAACCAAGATATGATCGAAAATCAGCATCTCCTTGCACTGGGTCTCACTTACCTTGCTACAATTATACCCTTACAATCGTCACAGATGGTCACTGTACTCAGAGCTTCAATCAGCCACAGAAACTTCTAGACCACTACTCCAAGTTAGGCTACGACACAAGGCGAGTCATCTTGGAAGGAAGGAGGGCCGCCGAATTCTTCTACAACAAATATGGCGTGGATTTTACCTACATTGATGAAGAGGCATTTGTATTTGCCAAAGTGTCAACTTCGGATGGCAAGTTTACCTTTCGGCAAACATTTCTGCCAGATAGTTGTAGATTAAGGGTAACTTCGGCCACCAGGTGGAGCGATGTGCAATTTATCAACATGCCTCTAACAGACGCTGGCTGGAGCCTCATTTTCAATCAGGATTACAACTCCACTGGTTCTTACTCAGGCCTGATTCCAGCCGGAGCAGTTGCAATATATGGACATTACATAGTACAGGTTTGTTCTGAACAAAGAAAACATCAATGTCACAGCATTCTAACTCCTGAAAATCCTTCACAGCATATCGCATTGAGAATTACATCCCGTTCTTACCTGCAGTTTGGACTGCAACCTGGCAGCTATGTCGTGATAGATCTTGACGTTGACAATGATAAGTGGGGACGAGGGTCTATAATGGGCTACGGCATACCAAGGGACTCTCTGTTTACTGCACTGGACTATAGAGCAGTTATTACATTTCCTCCTTTTGTATAATTATTGACATTCAGCTTAATTGTGAACAAATCTAATTGAGTTATATTACAGTCTCTCAACATCCAGTTACTGAGGGGCTGCACACAAGTAAAGTCGTTGAAACTCTTATGCCTGTACGAGTAATCATGAATATAATAAGTTTCTCTATATATATATATATATATATATATATATATATATATATATATATATATATATATATATATATATATATATATATATATATATATATATATATATATATATATATATATATATATAAATATATATATATATATATATATATATATATATATATATATATATATATATATATATATATATATATATATATATATATATATACATATATATATATCGCATCTGGGTCGCAATTTGAATGGAGAGGTCGCTGAAAATATATTTCATACCACACACCACACCGTAAATAAGACCTTACCAATTTAGTTAAAAAAGAAAGCCATTTATATCTTGTACAAAATGTTTTGTTTGGGTTCTGAATACATCTGATCTGAATGAGAGTAATTACAGTCGTATTTACTACATCCAAAACTACCTGAATTGCTTTGTATTCTGGGGATGGAAAGACGTTATGATGCTGACGTCCAATACAATTGCTGCAGGTTACTCTCATTAAATGCACTCTCTTGAGATAATTCTGTGAATGCTTTCCTGAGATATTTTGGTGCTCATGATTACAAAATTCATTAGCCAATAACAAATGAAGATCTCGTGTCGTTTAAATACTTCAATTTACACCATTAAAAGTTCACCAAATAGGTAATTCATATCAAGGCGATAACATGCAGAACTCTTGCTGTTACTGATGATGTCAATCAAAATTGTTTATTTGCGTGAATTATGGTGCACAAGCATATAAATTAGTATGTACTTAACGAGTCGCCACTAAAACCTTGTCAACTTTAAGTCATGATTGGTTTATACTGTCATATTATTGTTCACTGTGTGGGAACATCCTTCAAGCCAATTGAGCTCAGGTTTCTATATATCACTCAATTCATTTTTAAATCCCAGTCCACATAATCTTTTTTGTCTGACATACTCTGCGTATTTCTGAGGCAAATACACAGTTGCGTCCATTTATTCGATCGCACTTGTTTGGCCTTTGGGGCCAGAAACTTGAGCTTTCAACTGAGGAGTATGTACTTCTATGGAGAATCACTGTATTATCGCCCTATTTCATGTGTTTTGGCGGTCATATTTCGGCTGCACGAGCTTGGTCATAGGGAAAATATTTCTCTATGGCTTGATTGAAGTTTTTTGTCATTCTGTCTGTCCGTCAACTTCCATCTTCTCTGAAACTACTGGGTGGAGTTCTTAGCTATTCTCTGGTAAGATCTATTTTCGGTGAACCAATTTTATATATTTTCCCTCGGGTTTAGACTTTATTCCATTTTGTTAATGACTTTTGAAATAAATCAACAGCTATCTCTTACGTGTCAAGTATGCAATACCATAGCTCCACCTAGACATTGAAAATATCAGACATCTGAAACATCAAGTGCCTCATTTATTTAATCTTATGAGAAAATAGGAATGTGGTGTTTGTTGAGTAGCTCCTATATTCGATTTGAATTAACAACTTTTAGACTCTAAGAATTTCAGGAAAATTCTGATCAGCTCAAGAAATATATCATCGTCGATTTTCTCCTCTGCATGCAATGGGGTGAATTTCTTTGGTATTCAAATGTAATTTATAATATTCTCAGACGACAAATTCTATTAATGAATTATTTCGAGCATGCAAATACATTTGGAACATCCAGTGCCTCATTCTACTACTCAAAAATAGCCTCATATTTATTTTAGAGTTTGAGCACGGATGGGGGGATGATGGAGTTGGCCCCAATATTCTGTACATTCTTATCATAATAACTGTTCTCGACCTGGATAGCTGGGTAAATACTTTATATGATAAGAAATATTCACAAACTACAAAAAACAGTGGTGAGAACAATTCTCAGGTCACTGGGCTATGTTTTTGAATCACCACTTGCATTTCCTTCTGGATATAACTCAAATAAACGCAAATCGGATACTTACAGGAATAAAAAAAACACCAACTTCTTAACTCAGGATTCTGCACTTGAAGCAAGCTAGACAAATCATTGAATCGTTGAATTGTCACATGATATCTTCTCAATAATTTACGATTAATTTATACATCAGATAATAGTTGATAATATTGTTCATTTGTTGATAATATAAATAAATGCATTATTTATTACTTTACTACTGTTAACTACCCCCACCCATGATTGGCCCTGCAGTGTGATTGCTGTGAATTGCAATCATGTCTTGTTAAATTTGGTCATTGATTATTGCTATTGAAAAATGGACTATTGTTGTTGTGAGTTGGTTAACTGAAAGGTTTTTTTGAGACCATTCTCACAGGGTTCCCCCTACTCTTTTCGATAAGTGCTACTGGGTTCTTTAACATGCTCTGGCATAGGGTCAGATACATGGGACCACGAGCAATAACCTTGCTAGGGGACAATTTAACCAGGTATTGTCAAAGCGGGACCTACCCATAGTGAGCTTAGAGGTGGTTTTATGTTGTGTTCAGATTTTGTGTGTGGGTTGCATATATGAGAAGTTATGTAGAAATTTTGATTAAAAAGTAGTGAGAATTGCATTTTACCCAGTGAGGTGTCCATAGGCAAAAGTGAACTTTTTTGTTTACAGTTGTTTTGTTTGCTTTTGGATGACAAAATAATTCAGAAGATTCATATTTTTATGTGTTCCATCTTATTATGTGTATAAATGCCTAATTATAGTTTATTTGAAATCGCTATGGGGTGGGTGGTGTATGATTATCGGTGCAAATGGCCCAATTTGGGGCACTGAAAGCCGACTATGGGCAGGATATACACTGAATATATCTGCAACCGCTGTTAGTCATTCTTGTGAAACCAAAGCAGGCAATCTGTGACCCAGGCCAGGCATTTACACTATTATGTAGGGGTGCCATGTGTTAGTAATGTGTTAGATTTTTCTACCCTGGCTGTCAATGTGGGGATGTGGGGCATACATTCCATCATTGCAGCCAGTGGTAGGATCAGGTTCATTTCTGTTTTAATTAGTCAATGTGTCCTCGGGGAATCAGCTAGTGGCCACTGTGACCTGATCTCTTAAGTGACCACTGATTGACCATCCGCAGTCAGTCCATCATGCGGGGCTGCCTACTTCATGGGTTCCAGTGGGATCTTTTCCAGTTCCTATCTGGGCACAAGATACTGAGTCAGGATATGATGCAGATCCACAAAGTTTAAGGCATTATAGACCACCTCAGCTGCAGCCTGGGTGTGGTCAGCGCCATCTTCCACATCATATACTCTATCGTCATATAGTCTAAGAGGCATTGTGTAAAAGCATTCTAGCAGGTAGTGCCACAGTGGTTTACTGGTGGGCCTATTTCAATGCTCGCAGGCTCTATCCATATCTCCTAACAATTCCCAAGTGCACTTGTAGCCTAATCTAAGTCTATGCATGGTGACCTGTAGGGATCTGTGGTTCTCAGCTAGTCTGGGGAGTGGCTTGTATTTAGTGGCTATGGCATACCATCTGGCAGTTCCTGAACCGGGTACACTGTATTTGTGCCTGAGATAGTGCCTTTCCTTTGAATCAGAGACAAAAAGTCGTCTGGGCTGGCTAAGGGAGGGGAGGACATGGGCTGATATCTTGGATAGCTTGGAGCCTGCATTTGCAGCCTCGTCTGCCATATCATTACCCTCAAGTCCAATGTGACTGGGGATCTAGTGTAGCACAACAGCCCTATTGGCTGATTGTAACTTATACAGGGTAACATAAACTCCTGTGATGAGCTTAACGTTGTCTAAGGGGTGACCTTTCTCTAGTGCTTTGAGGGATGACTGTGAGTCTGTGATTACTAGTACTGGACGTGTCTTGTTGTGAAGGGCATCTAGGAGGGCAAGTGAAATGGCAATGAGCTCAGTCTGCAGGGTTGAGCAATTGTCACTATTTCTCCATAATTCCTGTCTACCTTCCTGACAATAACCAGAGCCTGACCAGCCATCTTCCTGAACTGAGCCATCAGTGTAGTACACTGTTGCTCCTGGGGGCCTAACAATATCTATGAATGCATGAGCCTGTCTGAGCATGTCTGCCCTATCTAGGTCTGATTACTTGCTGGCGATAGGCATGTATGTAATGCTATACGGGAGTGGCTTCCAGGGTGGAGGGATGACATAGTTGGAGGCTCGAGTGTCTGCACCTTTGTGTAATACTAGTCCATCTCTAAACCCTAGTACTAGGGAAGCAGCCCTGGTGGCCCAGTGATTTCTCCTGGAGGGCATTTCGCCACCATCACCGAGGGCTATCTTGGTACTTGTCCTAAGAGGTGTTACTACATGGGAGTGCATAACCTATAAGTAATATATAATCCATACATATATGTGTGTGTGTGTGTCTGTGTGTGTGTGTGTCTGTGTGTGTGTGTCCCGTAGATCTGGCAAGGGTGATAGTTGAAGTTCTTTTTACCTAAATTAGAGTGATCTGGGAGTGTGAGCATTGCCCTGGGCCCCTTGTCCAAAGATAAGTATTATAATTTTAGTTTGTATAGTCTTGCTCTGAAAAAACTCAGTTATATCAAAGCATCATTGTACCATACAGGTCTATATGTTTTCATTTAATCCAACATCAATTAAAATATATAAAAATCATTTTATTGATAAAATTATCCAAGCATATTCATTCAAACAATATTACAATACCGACATATTGGTTGGTATATAAATATAGCAGAACATGTGCTTTTTATACAGGACATCATATTTTAAATTTACTATATATTATAGCAGATACATTACATATACCTAATCAATATTGTAGCAGATTAACAAATCACAGAATGGAACAATAAATATAAATAATAAAAAAATTGTCTATTTCGGTATTGGTTAATGAGAAAAAAGATTGATTGATTGAGCTTTGTGAATGACTAAATGAATAAATCGCAAATAAACGTATGTCTCAATCTTAAATTATTAGTAAAACGCCCAAAATAACTTCATTGACCATAAATATCGTGACAATCACATATTAGCGCCCACAAATATTTAATAAGTAATAATCATTGGTATGATATTTGTAATGTTAAATAAATAGAGACAATAAAATATAATACGAAACTGTGTCTGTTAATATTACTCATGTCAGTTTGATGCTCAAAACTGCATACATGACTTCATTATACGAAACTGAGCTTCTCATGCCAGGTGACAGACATATTTGACCAGGTAAAAAAAACTCTTAAAAGACTTTTGTATGTCCTTCCATTAGGGAGGTGATCAAAGCTCACAAATATCCAAGAGCCTGATGACAAAAACACTTCAAGGGCAGCTTTGACTCTTGGCAAAGTACAATTAGTACACAAGAAAAGGTATCATTGGTTACAGTCTTTACCCAAGCCTAATTAAGTGAGAAATGAAAGAAAACAAGAAAAAATAATAAAATACTGATAAAATTAGTTTGGAAAGTTTTAAGTTTTAAAGGTTTTGAGTTTTGAAATTTTTGAATTTTTGAATTTTAAAAGAGCATTTCTTTATCACTATTTACTGACGAACACACTTTTTCCTTGATCAAGCATTTGCTTGGAACCGTGACTAGCGGTGGGCTGCTGCATTTGTCGCATAGAGGGCGACACTAGTCTTCTTTTAACAGCAACATTTGATTCCACGTGAAACCCTCCAGCATCCCATGGCGCACAGTAATATGATGAAAACGATCAGCACAGCGGCGGGTATGATCATGTAGAGAATCACATCAGTACTGCTATATTCCTTCCTATAAGCCACACACCCTGTGTTATCTTCATCGCTGTAGAAGGATTCAATTTGTAAACCAATGGTGTATTGCTGCAGAAGGTCCTCCTGGATCAACTTGTTCAGCTCTGCGGATTTATAGCAAGGTTTTGGAGTATGGAAGCACTGAAAATAGATAGTAGAAATTATGTTATATATATTTTATTCACGACAGAAACAAGCGTCTGGGGAGAGTCCCAAAGGAGGGGGGGCTTCAGCTCCCCTGGATCCGCCACTGCTTAGAGCAATGTTAAATATGTGTAATGATATGGACTATATCATAACAAATTGCATATATAGTGACAACATTTGGCGAAAATTATGGCCAGGCCATTTGATATTAGGGGAATGGAATAATATAAATATTATTTTTAAAAAGGAAATTGCATACAAATTCTTTTTCTTTAAAAAAAAGACTTTCTTGTTACAATCTCAAAGATCCATTAGAGTCAATGAGTCACTGGGGTGGAGGTGGCAGCACTTTGCTAACACCAATCTTACTTTACATGATCACAAACACAAAACATATTGACGTTTCATCCTGTAAAGAGAGAAAATGGTAAAGTTTGAAGTAAAGCTATGACGAGCGCCCAAAAGAATCTATCAGAATTGGTGGAAGGAGATACCTTATGATTCACTGATTGTGATTGCTTTTGTGTTTTAATGTGCTCATTTGGAATCGCTTATGACAATTGTGTCTTATCAAAATGTACAGAATTTACAGATATAGATAAGATCATAGATTTAGTATTAAATGTGTAAGAAAAATGATAAAATATTTATTTGAACATAAATTTGCATATTTTTTGTTATATATATATATACCAAAAATAACACTCTTCAAAAATAACACTCTTCAAGAAGCCCGAGGGAAGGCAATTATGTTGATTCACTCAAGCGCATCGCCCATAATCACAGTTCACCTGTGTATGATGGCATGCTGTGCAAAATAGCCACAGCAAGGAAATATTTGTTTGTGTTAGGAATTATATCCGCACACAAAATTCCAATTATAAAGCCCTAAATGGTCTACGAAAGTTATGTTGTGTTTTAGACCCAAGGGATCTTATTTCTGGACAGAATTATTCATATTTTCTTTTGGGATATGTTATTTGACGGGTTTCATATTGTTTAACAGGTATGATCTGTACTGTCCTTGTACAAATCAGGGCATTTTACTGTGATTACAATACCTGCAGAATCGGTCAGATCATATCATGGACGTGACCTATTATATTATACCAAGAAAATCTATTTGATGTCCAACCGGAAATATGTTATATCAATATTATTACTGGCTATTAGAGAAAAGAGTATTTTTCATAAATGCCGTATAATCAAGAATTATTCAGCAACAAGAAGTAAAAAGTGTCTCACATCTTTGTTTCTCTTGTATTCATCAAGGGACATGTAGAGGAAGCCGGAGTGAGTGAAGGTATCGTTGGTTTCTCCGCCCCATCCGATGCTAATCTGGGTGCACGGGAAGGTACTTCTGCAGCCATATTCCCCCAAACCACTGCAGTCACACTCATACTCCTCACTATATAATATCTGCGCCCCTAAGATCTCTCCATCACCCTTCTCCTTCCACGAATTGTTTTCCATATATGGCTTCACCACGTTTATTCCAAAATAGATGACCAGGGCAACACAGGCCAGACTGCCGACCAAGGCCACCGCGCACGTCGACGAAGAGGTCTGCCTCAGCTGTTTTTCTTCACCTCCCATTTTGTATTTAAGTTATTTTCCTTTAGAACACTCCAGTTGTCCTTATCTATGTCCCTTTATGGTTTATAAAAATTAGACATTAATATGATCTTTCTGAAATCAACTGAACTGTGTATGATGTATTAAGAAATCATGCGCCACACCTGTACTGTGGTTATGGGTGGTAAACTGAAGCCTCCTCGTGAACCCAGGTAAAGCTTATGTTCACAAGGTGCACGCCCTCTCACTTCAAGACATGTGCCAACAGGTCTTTTAAACTCTCAACCAAATATAATTTGCATCTCAATTACACCAAACGAAGTTTATCAAAGGTTAGCTTACCGTATTAAAACACTGGTCGGTTAAGACTGGTGACTAATATAATTTTAACGAAACATTTCAAGGTTTGTTTTATTTTTATCGTGAATCATTATAAGCGTGTCCATGATTGGAGCCGAGTGTTTATGATACACGTCATAGCTAAAAAACAAACATGTATGACATAAGACAGTCTGAAGCCAAAAGTATGATAAATGAAACGGGTCACTCGATTTTCATGTAAATGGTCAAATATATTTCTTGACACTTATCATCCAAAAATAGTGGTATATTTTGGAACAATATGTAGCTTTGTGAAATTAAATAAATTGTAAATACATGAACAGATTGGTGGCACTGGACAGTATGACTAGTTATCAAGTAAAGCCAGAAAAGGGTTTGCCTCAGAATGTCCCATCTCTATGCCAATTGCAAGAACGCTAATCATTCCTATATTTCTCATTAACGAGGCTGGTGGATCAATAGTGACCTCTGGTGTCAGCCTGGGTAATCACAGATTGATAAGATGCGGTCTAAAAGATGTCTTAGCTGACGATTGGAACTTGATATTAATATGGCTAACGATTTAGTTCAATATAACAGAAACATTTAAAACAGAGATTGGAAACAAGCTGAAGTTCTGCATTATCGCTCAGGTGAACCGATCTCGTGGCGGCGCCACTGTCACCACTTTCTGTTTCCCACATGTGGCCATTTGGAAATTTTCACTGTTTTTTGTACAAATGGACCATGTTAAGATCATCTTTAAATCACCATGTTGACATTAAGTGGATGCAGTAGATTATAAAGGTACTGTTTTAAAGCATTTAAATGGAGAACTGTATTGTAGTTTGTGCAAAAATGATTGCGCGAAACCATGTGAGAGTTGGATGGTGTGATGATGGTGTACCGCGCTGACACCTAGTGGCAAAACTGCTCTTTCCAATCTCTTAGACTATCTGTTTAGATATCTCTGAATATAAACATGACAAATGATATCACCTTTTGCTTTTGAATTATTGGTTTTATTTTTGCCATTGTCAATTGTCAACCTGAACATATTTAATTATGTTTTTTGTCTCGCATGTAACAACTATTCATAAGATTAAGATCTCACTTTTGCCCTTCCATTCGTCAAAGTTTTGGAGCAAAAAGTGCTAGATGTGCTAAATTGTAGATATGATGACTTGGAGCAAACCGATCAAGTACACGGAGAGTGTTGTCAGATGTAAAACATTGTTTTGTCAATCTAGGCCAGTTTCTTACAACTGATCTGAGAAAGATTTCATTAATCACATCACAGGGGCCCACATCTATCTGATATGCAAAATATCTGATATTCACCCATATGTGCCCTAGCTGGTAAGTAAAGATACCACTTAGCAGCTAGCTGGGAAATTTTGCCAGCTGGCAGTTTAAATCTTCCCTTTATCTGCCTGGTAAAATATGTTGTGATAAATCGATGGGCATATCTAATGGGTAAAATCTCATTCGTAGAAAATAGATCAAACTAGCAGATTTAATACTCCTGAATTTCATTAAAACATTGCTGAATATATTTTTTTCACAGAAAATCTACATTATATTATATAATGCTCAACACTGAAGCACTTGCATGATAGTGTTGCTGGTAAATGGATTCATTTTTATTTATAGTTCTTCACAAGCTGGTAGTTTGCCTGAAAAATGTCTAGTACCCGAAAAAGGATAAATGAAGGCCTCACAATGTAAAATGAAGGCTAGTTGAACACTCCCCATATTCATCATAAAAATACTTAAAATCCTGGTAAGAAAACAGTTGGCAGATTTTATGACACAAGCTAGCTGGCTGGCAAAATAATTTCCCGGTACCTGGTGAAAGACCAGTTAATTTTTAAAATCATTCAAAAAGGTCTCTTTTTAAAATCATTTAAAAAGGTCTATTTTTCACAAGAGGCCAATTACAAACATGAAATGTGAAAATCCCGCAAAATATTGGTGGTGAGCCCCTGACATCAGGCAATATGTTTGTGTATCTCATAACTATTTTCGTGAAAACTCCTCTTAGAAGTGTAATTCATCCCAGAAATCGACAATTTAGTTTGTATTTGTTGATTATTTTTGCGCACATTTCACATTGTAACATGTCAAAGAAGTGTTCAACAATGAGTGTCAAATATTACCAGATATAACAGACGGTGTGCAATAAAGTGTGTGCAATCGAATTCCTTCATATAAAAACTTATCAGATCTCTAAACATGTGAAGATACCAGGTGGTGCATACTTTAATGCACAGTGCATGTACATATATAAACTGATATGTTATGCACTTTGCTTTGAATCTTGGTTACCATTTCGATGATTGATTAACGATTCATTAGATCTAGAAAGCACAATAAGAATAGGCATTATTTTCAAATATAGTATGTATTATTTTGCAATTAAAGTTTGGATATCTTATGAGAGCATATTTTCACAATGAAACCTAGAGCGATACTTCTTTTTGCTGACACAAGGACATACACAAGTCATGGTCTGAATAAAGTCTTTGCACTGTCTTGGTTTATGGTCTCGTGGTGATATACACACATACTGTGAGGCTTGGTTGAGTATGTAGGTCCCAGATAAGGTGTTGCATATTCTTGGCATTCTTACCAACCATCGGATATAAAAAACAGTCTGATCTTTTTGGATATTTGGCCAAATTTAGACATGATTTCTATATCCGAGTCGATTAGCAGTTCCTCAACTTATCCATTTTGCTCTCCAACTCGGGTAAAACGTGAGAACAGATCTAGATATCAACCCTACTCTGGAGTAAGAACGCGGTCCGGGCCATTGTCCCCTCAGCCATGCCATGATAGAATAGGTATTTAGGTGTTTTTAAATCTATATATTACAAAAAGAAAATACCCTTATCATTCAGATCTAGCTTCAAAGAACGAATAGAATTGTGGACATATATAAAAATATTCCATGAATGGGATAATACAACAAATCCCTATCTTTATATATTATACTTGCATCTCTTTATCATTCAAATTTACCCTTCAAAGATAACACCTTTATATACGTATTTCCAGAAATGTGGAGAATTGACCTTTTGAAAGACATCAGATCCGGAGATGTGAATGCGGTGAAGATGATTTTAAGGGCTGCCAGTGGTACTGGCCGACGCAATCTTTTATCTCTGTGTACGGAGTATGCCTCAGATGGGACAATACCTATCGACGAGACTGTCACCCAAAAGAGAAGTGAAATACTACGACTAATGATTGAGCAAGGTATTCCCCCAGATATCGTTCTAGACAGGAGAGCTGGCCGAAGACTTTTACATGAGGTTGTAGAGAAAGGAACAGTAGTCATGCTACAGATATTACTTGGAAATGATGTGCAAGTCAATAGCGAAGACAGAAATGGAATGAACCCGCTAGCCATTGCAGCGACACACAACAAACCGGAAATGATATTGCTGCTACTCCAAAGTGGAAGTAGTGTTAACATTTCCACAATCGAGTACTTTTTTGATGGAACGATTAAGCTGGATAGAAGTAGTATAGAAATACTTATAAAACTTATAGAACGAGCAGAATTCGGTGGAGCATCATTACAGAACCACTTTAAACCATTGCATTTAGCTGTGACATTCATTCCAGGTACATTCCTATTAGAAGTTCTGGAACTCGTTCTCGAGCATGGTTGCGATATCAATTCTACAGACAAAGAGGGCGCTACTGTTCTGCACTATCTTTGTGGCCATTCCTCCAGAGAATTTACCTGCATGAATATGAATGTTACTGCGAGGTATGAGGCAGTGAAAATGTTGTTACAAAGAGGGGCCAATGTTGACTTGACTGTGACGGAGGATTTCAATACAGCTTTACACATTGCAACAAGGAACGGGTTTGTTAAACTGGCAGAGTTATTGGTGAAGCATGGAGCGGATATGGAAGCAACCAATTTCCGGGGGCATTGTCCAGCTGATCTCTCTCCTTCCAGTGACACAAGTATTTTCTCTAGAGTGTTCAAGTTGGCTCAAAGTTCGGTAAAGAGAGTATTGTGGTTTACAAACGACCTACAAGGACAGGAATTGGACAAAGCATGTATGATAACACAGGATTTGATTGGAAAAGAGTGGAAAGATCTTTTCAGGCAGCTTATGATATCAGTTAATTTTGCCAGAAATGAAGCAATTATACAAGAAATAGAGGCATCACATGTTGGCAGTCTGCACGAGCAGGCAACACAGGCTCTTCTGAGATGGAGGAAGCAACGTGGACCGGATGCCACTATCAATACACTGAAAACAGCGCTCAGAAAATGTGAACTGCAAAACATAATAGACTCACTTCCAGATTCATCTTTAGATCCCATTGCACAATCATTTTCGAATCAGTGTTCCATTTAAGGGTTTTCAAGATTGATCCGTGTATAAAAACATGATTTTTCAAATATAAAGGATTTCTGTTCTGGAAGTATGATCATCATGATCACGAGGTTGTACTGGATTGTATTTGTCCAATTATTCGTTGTGTCAGTTTCTTTATTAGTAGTCTTAAATGTTGATTATTTAATGAATACCGTCTTTATGATTCAGGTCATTATGAAAGTTTTGCACTTTGTTTTAGTGTAACACAATCCGGCACATTAATATCTTAATTATAACAAATTCTGTGTTGCTTTTTATCTCAATTACATTAAAACCGAAGTTTAAACTCCTTTTTATACAATATGATTCCTGGCCCGTGAAGAATGCGCTAGGCAAACATTCTGGATAGCATGGATAACGGGATCCTGAGGAAACAACGCTCCATTCCCTGGATGTACTTTTAATCTACAGTATTTACACTTTGGTGTTCTTTTGCATCAATTCCAGCCTCGATTTGTTTATCAATGTTAATCTATATGGAACAATGAACCATTCTTTGACAGATGAATGCTCAGAAATTATTCCATATAATCAGAAATGTGTCAAAACAACAAAAAACGCTTGATAAAAAATAGTGTAACGGATTTACAAGACTTGAATGCGTGGGTTCTATGGATGTTTGCAGATTACGACCTATGTGAACAACTGTAGCAGTTCATTTTATGATATACTGGATTTAAAAGTATCAATGGTACAAAAATAATTATAATTTCTTTAATAAATTAGCGGTCCAATAACATCAAGATAGTTTAGTTATTATGAACAGTAGACTCATTTGAGTTAGTCCAGCTTTTTGATATTTAAAATAAAAATAAAAGGGACTTTGTTTCATGTATGATCCTGTTGTACCTTATTTGTTCTTTATAATGTATATTTCTTAAGCGTCACGTAATAGCAACATGAGAAGTAGCAAAACGAATTTTTAAAATTCCGAATTCAGAATAAGAACAAAACATTTAAATTCCTAAAATATCTCATTTCTAAGTGTTTCAAAACTGACCCTGACCAAATACTGATTGATATTTCTTACCAAATGTATTGGGATCTAACGTTGAATGATACATTTTTCTAATGTTGGGCTTTGAATTTTCATTCCTTGTTGTTAAACATAAGGGAAAATCGACCTTAGCTTTTCAAACTTCTGGGTTGGATTGGGGCGAGGCCATTTTAAGGTTGCCTAACCAAATGTCGAAATCTACTCATCAAAATTACTCCGATCAGTGCCCAATATCTGCTCAGAAATAATTCAATTTCCAAGAAATGACTGATTCAAATTTTGTCAACGATATGATACCATTGTACAGACAAATTTGCAGAGTGTCTCATGTGAGAGGGATATATCCAAACAAGCAGTATGCAATCCTGTTGGATTGTACAAACCCTGTGATTTATCAGGATGAATTATTCAACTTAGTGACATGGCAGAATGCAAGTTGCATTTGCGGAGTAAGATTTGTGACACAAAAGTAACAATCTTCCATTGTTTTGCAACCTAGAAGTAAGAAGTTAAGTCTGTTGCTGCAGACCACCAACTTACAATATAAATTTTCTTCAAAACTAAGGATTTTTTGGTTGGTTAAAAGTAGGTAATTAGGTTGGTCAGGCAGTGCATGGCCTCTTTACATTTGGCAACCAGCAGCAGCTTATGATCACGTTATCAAATTGTCAAACCAACTTTTTGTATGCAACTTAATAAATATAACTCAATAATAAATATGTCTAATAATAAAGACCATATTGTAACCAATTGCTTATAAGGTGATCAAAGACGACAAGGGCTGGTGTGTATGCGTCAGAGATTTCTGTGCATATGTCATTCTGTGATGCATGCGATTCGTACTCTCACGAAGAGAGTTGGGGATGGTGGCACTCCGAACCGGCTCCGAACCGTGCACATTTCCTTCTTTCAGCAGTTTGCAAATTTGCTCGGAAACAAAGATCGTCTGCTCCTCACCCATTTAGAAGAGTAGTAGAACTCATCTCCAGCAGACGACATTTGGCAAGATTTACGGCCAGGCCATTTGATATTTGGGGGATTGAGAAATATAAATATCATTTCCAAAAAGAAATTGCATGCAAATTCTTTTTAAGAAAAGATTTTCTTGTTAAAATAATTACAAATTATGTAATAGACATATACATGCACACTTTCAGTTATACATTTTATTAACCAAACTCTGAGATAATAAAATCATAGTCTCAAGGGTGATTATATTATATTTTGCATGTATGATTCCTCATCCCACATGCATTGTGGATTGATTACATTATATAATCATACATTTATTGTTTTTACTAACGTTAGATCTCCCTCTTCCATATCTGTTTAGCATCTGATGTTGTGGTGGGTAGATCCTGTTAAGATGTCACAGTTTTGAAGAATGTGTCAATTATCTCAGACAAATCCTCTTTGGAGATGTAGTCTTTCACTATGAATGTATCATTAGGCACTCCACGGATCATGGCAGAGAGTTCTGAAAATATTACAAATTTCCTTTGGAAAATACCTGACGGGTAATATCCTTCACAAAAACCAGCATTTTACCTTCACTCAGCAATAAGGAAATAATATTAAGAATAAGAGCACTATTAGAATAAAGTTACTTTAATCCCTCATTGTGGCTTGGAACCTGAATAAGTCTCGGATGGTTAATCTAGTGTAAAATTGACAGTTTAAACAAAACGTCATGGGTTATTACAAACCACTTCATATCAAGATATCAACATTAACCCTTAATTACATGCAATATATTATGTATATGTTTATATAGTTCCCTGTAAAATATGGTGCCCTGTAAAATACACAAGTGCAATGTTATCAGTATTTCTTAATGTACATTTGAATATCACATACTTATATTTCTCTCGTTTTCAGCATTAAACAGGACGAGGGTTTGTTTTTTATTCTCGACAGCCTTTCCCAGCTCGTACCCGACTCCCAAACTTGGCTGTGTGCATTCGGCTACAATGACTGCAAACACAGTCCACATGCAACAGGAAGCATTACTGATTTGATAAATTATGATAAATATTAAACTTAAATATCTAATTTAAAGGAACCTATTGTTCAGTGACATACAAATGTATACAAATGTATGTCACATTCACGCACACACAAGCACATATATACACACTTACATATATTTGCAGACTAGCAAATTAATCATAAGTGTTATAGAAGAATATGGGGATACAATTAGCATTGCTGGGGGAAGATAAATTTCGACTTAGCGTTTCTTTCCCTGAATGATTCTTGGTCCATCCAAGTGTGTAGTTTGTAGCTCAGACTTCACCTTTATATCTGTATGTCACATGAGGTCTTTATTATAAATATATTATTTGAAAAAGTTGAGGCACAGATATAAAACAAAATAAATATACGCACCATCAGCCTCCATGAACCATTTCATATTGCGATCATATAGGGACCTTTCTCCATTCTCCTTGACACGGTCTAAAAATATATAGCTTTTTCTCAATTTTCACAATTTTCAAAAACCAATCCAAAAGTCATAGAAAAAGACAAGAGACCAGACAATGACCGCGGGTCACAATACAGTTGAAGGTCAAGTCCTAACTTAAGCACCCGATTAGCTTGGTCGTTTTCTGTCCAACTCTGAATCATCAAAATTGTCTTTTGTGACATGAATAATTAACAATGAATATGAATAATTAACAATGAATATGAATATGAATAGTTCCTGGTAATGAGATATATATCCAATATTAACTCTATACCTCGTGACAAATGTCACAATAGGTCCTGTAATAATCGTGGTATCAACAATATTAATATAGATTATTAGTGAATGAATCGTGGGGGGTCGCTCAACTAGGGGTTCCGGATAAAAAAAGGAAACTTGCCATCTGAGGTGAGTGTCTTGTCGGCAATGACCTCAGTGAGTACTTGACCATAGGTTTTCAGGAGTTTGACAATGTGACCATATATGTCTACATCTGCACGTCCTCCTCGAATACTGCCAGCAAAATATATCTTCATTTTGTTACTGAAATATAAACATAGTATTTAATATATTTATTCAAAATCTGTATTCCAGTGGAATAATTTTTTATTTTATTTTGTATAGTGCTCTTAATGCAGTAATAAATATACGTGATAATGAAGACTGTATTGTAACATACTGTATACTAATTGATCAGAGACGATGAGAGCTGATGCGTAAATGTTACAATTTCTGTGTACTTTTCGGTTCGGAGCGGCACCATCCCCAAAATATACAAATCAAATGCGGCTTCATAAAATATCATGAAGATGGCGGCCAGTGCCATGAAAGCAAATAAACACTTTTAATGTTTTGAAAGAGAGTGGAATTACAAGGTGACATGTGAGACACAACATTCAGCTGAATTGCAATTAGTGCAGCAAGGTATGCCCAGTTTTCAGCGTGTGGGTATTGTTCACGAACGCTGGACAATATGAGCATTTACCAGTATATGAGCGTGGGACTGTACATGCTGTATGAGCATGACGAGCGGGGTTTTATATGAGCCTCAGATATTATGAGCATGGTCTCAATGATAGAATTACTTTGTCAGTGTAATGTTAGAATCTTTTAATTGAATTAATTTTTTTAAATACCTAACTCGTTCAGTGGTAATTCACATTTTATGTACGATTACATCTAAAGTCTCCCGAAAAAGCTTGATTTTTTTTTGTTTGGGTGACATAAAGTAAAGAAAATATATACAGCCGACGACAACAGAGCTGCGGACGACAACAGAGCTGCGGTTTCATTTTCAAAGCCTTTTAAGTTTGTCTGCACTCTCGATAATATTTACACCAAGTTGTTTTCTGACACTTGCATGTGCAAACAAAGTCAAATGGTGTGATAAACATCGGTAATCAATTGATAAATTGAACCACAGCTCCCGGAGGGGGGGGGGTTACTCTCATGATTTTAACCCGCGGAGGCTGGGATGGAACTGAAAACCCCAGAGCCTGAATTCGGGAAATATTCTATCATTATTGGTACCCTGATTTAGGACTAGCTGAAATTTGGTACCCTGATTTAGGACTAGCTGAATTTTTGATACCCTCATTTGGGGATGATGCAGAAGGAGGAGATTTGGAAAAGGGGATTGTGATCCCTGTTTAGGGAGAATTTTGAAAAACAGTACCCTGTTTTAGGGAAAATGATAAAATATCTTAACCCGGGTGGAACTGAAAACCCCAGAGCATGATTTAGGGAAAAATTCTATCATTATTGGTACCCTGATTTGGGACTAGCTGAATTTTTTATACCCTCATTTAGGGATGATGCAGAAGGGGGAGATTTGGAAAGGGGAATTGTGATCCCTGTTTTAGGGAGAAATTTGAAAAATAGTACCCTGTTTTAGGGGAAATGATGAAATATCTTAACCTGTTTTAGGGAAAATATCAGCGAAAAGGACCCTATTTAGCCCAGCTTCCCCGGTAACGCTGACTATGAGAGTACCCCCCCCCCCCCCCCCCCCGGGCCACAGCTTTATTGTCGTCAGCCATTAATTGTTATTATGATATGTAGGTTTTCATAGCCTGGTGGTTGAGGAAAAGTATTGTTGATGTGCAGGATGTAGTGTAGTGGGGGAGTAGGTTGATAGGCACTGATTTGACACAGAATGGTAAGTGTGACAGGAGGTAGGGTAGGTATGAAGAGAGGACAACTCACAAGGTCTTCACATAGGGGATGTATATTTCCCGAGTTGTGAGGTAGGTGAGATAGGGGATATTGGAAGCCCCTAGGATGACAGGGATATTGAAATTCCCTTTAATGCAGAAAGAGGAGTGTGTTGGTTAAAACGTTGTCAAGACAGTGGGGTGTTATGAAATAGGTTAGCTGTCATGAGTCCAGGGGCCTGCACCAGGCAGTCAGTTTGAGTGTTACACACAGATTGGAGATAGTGCGTATTGGGTCTCCCTTCAAGCTGTGTAGCAATACTGCATAGGCTCTGAGTGCCCACGAGACAAGTGGAGTGGCCAACTTCTCAAATCAAAATCAAATCAATTAGATAGGGTAGTTTTTCATCAGTGTAGGGGCCTGCACCAGGCGGTCAGCACGAGTGCTATTCACAGATTGGAGATAGTGCATATTGGATCTCCCCTCTAGCTGGGTAGCCACGCTGCGTAAGCCATCACCATAAATTTAGGACATAGGCGTTAGAACGGGTAGGATCCAAATTCATGTGTAGTGGGTGTCAGTGTGACTTTTTTCACCATTTTACACACTTAAATTTAAATTTCTCAAAAAAAATTTGATAACTAGTTAATTAAATATTTATTTATTAAAAATACATACAAGAAATAAAATTATGTCAAATAATAGTACAAGCTGACTATATTTCCCATAAAAATGGTGCCTATATTTACATTTGAATAGCATTTCCGAGGGGTAATTTTGCTAAAATTCATTGTAGTTTATGGTAATTTTTCAAATAATGAAATTATAATGATGAAAAGTGTCCCATATTATGCTGGAAAAATAACTCTGATAGCATGCAAAGCAAAAGGAATTTTAATAGTTGGTTTGGTATATTTTTTGGATTTGAAATATATATTTAATTTTCCTGATTTTCACATTAATTTCAATGGAAATCCATAAAAATCATATTTTTGTAAAAGGCAGAAAATTTTACAATGGCATTTGTACCAATAATGGCTTAAAAAGTGGGGTATACATCCCCCTAACATATCCACATGGGACACCTTTCGAATTGATGGCCAAGTGAAAATTTCAATTTTTCTCCATTGAAATCAATGGAAAATCCCTTTGACCTTGGGCTGAAAATTCAACGGCCCATAAAATCTGTTCTATTATAGCTACAGACTTGATCTTGGGCTTGTTTGTTTCGTTTTGGAGAGATCTTTCATAACATGACTTTAAAAAATTAGTTTTAGTCTGCAACAGCATTTTCATATTTCCTATAATTTTTTTTTTTTGGCTAAATTTTAGATTTTTTGTGTAAATAGCCTATGGCGATGCTCTGAGTGCCCACGAGACAAAAGTGGAGCGGCCAGCATATCAAATCAAATCAATTCAAGGTAAGTGGAGTGTTAAAATCTTTATTTTTTTAGGAGATGAAGATATATTTTGTTCCAGTTATTAGCAGCCACTAATTGCTTTTGTGATTTGTAGGATTTGTAGGGTTTGCAGGTCTGGAACAGGATGATGAGAAAAATGTTAGTCATAGTTAGTGGGGGATATTGGTTATCTAGGATGTACTCTTGGTGTTAAAATCTTTATTTTTCCTTGTTGTTTCAGGAGATGAAGATAGTTATATTTTGTTCCAGTTATTAGCAGCCACTAATTGTTATTGTGATTTGTAGGTTTTGCAGGTCTGGAACAGGATGATGAGAAAAATGTTAGTCATAGTTAGTGTTGGATGCTGGTTACCTTGGATGTAGTCTCGGTGGGATTAGAAAAGTTGGTAAGGAGGCAGCTGGTAGATATGAAGGTGCTGAAGATCACTAGGTACTCACGTGGAGGACATCTTTAGCCTCCAGTTGTGATTGGTAGGGCTTACGAGGATATTGGACGCCTCAGGCTGTATAGGGATATTGGACGCCCTTTAGCGCACTGGGGATTGTAGGCCCCAAGGGAAGGAGTGAGTGTTTAGGTGAAAGCTGTCAGTGCAGAAGGTGTTAATTAGATAGGGTAGTTTTTCATCAGTGTAGGGGCCTGCACCGGGCGGTCAGCACGAGTGCTATTCACAGATTGGAGATAGTGCGTATTGGGTCTCCTCTCTAGCTGGATAGCCATGCTGCGTAAGCTCTGAGTGCCCACGAGACAAAAGTGGAGCGGCCAATATATCAAATCAAATCAAATCAAATCAAATCAAATCAAATCAAATCAAATAAAAAATCAAATTTTAGAATGTCCAGGAATTGGCCATGTGCGTGTATATATATAGAAGCTGGCACAGAAATGAGGTAATTGAGGTATTTTTGTCAGACCTCAATGTGGAGTACCAATCTCATACCAGGAGAGTGTAGTTAATATTGAAATTATTTTATATACCTCACAAATTTAACGTTCATATCAATGGTGTTAATGCCAGTATCCACCACCAGGGTACTTATTACCTGTGACACTAGATGGCAGTGATTTATGTATTTATAGCCTGGTTGTATAAATATGTGTCTCAGACATAATTGTTCAAAAAGGCCTTGTACAGGTTACTTATGTAACTGTGACTAAGCAGCTGCACTATGAAACGTGGGGTATTTTATATGCCTCACAGAACGTCAAAACGTGGGGTATTATATACATGATATATGCCTCACAGAACGTCAATGCCCCACAAGACAGGTATATATATAGGGCTCCAGTTCCGGGGGGGGGGGGCTCCAGTTCCCAAGAGCCCCCCTAGCCACAAGGCTTCTAATATTTTAATAATTTGAATTAATATTTATAGCTGTATAGCGCATACACCAAGCGAACTTGTTCGCTGCTAAGCCGGTAGCGACGGAAAACTGATTAAGCACTAGAAAAGTAACTTGGTAGAGTTAATATGTACCTGTAACTCACCATGCTGATAACAGGGCCAACTTACATAATTTCCACCTGTGCTCTGGTTGACGACGCAAACGTAGCTGAATTCAAGATGTGACTGCAGATCTGTGAAGGTATCAGTGCCAGTGGAAATCAAGCCGTGCTTAGTTCACTCACCAGTTGTTCACAAGCAAACCTCACATTTGCAATTGACACGAACAGCAGCAGCCCAGATTTCTGGGTCAGCCCCATAGGTCACGACAGCGACAACTGTCATCACGGTCGCGGTCCGAATCAACCGGTGTTTGTATTGTTAGTTACATTGTTAGACTTTTCATAATTCATTGAATGATTAGAGAGAGAACGACACACATATTAATTTGTGGAATTATGCTTTATTGATATAAAGCACGGCATAAATCACACAATACAAACACACCAAGCACATAATAATCATCATCTCAAATACATCCCTTAAACCACTGCGTTATGCTACTCGAGGGCTAAGAGCCCGACTACAATAGTTACATGCCGATTAGCCGTGGCATGTAACAGGACATACATGGTAACATATACATAATTACATTGTAACACTAGTGATTAATTGTGAAATTACTTGGCAAGAAAAACCTATTACATATATTTAATACTGAGCAGTAGGGCGGTTTGGAGGTGAACAGAATTTGAATGATTGCTAACCTGCCACTGACCGGTGGCCTGAAGGTGGCATGTGACAGGTGAGTCGGTGGCCTGAGTCAGAGCTGTCCCCATGCTGGCCTTAATAGAAAGTAGTGATTCTGTTCACCTCTAACCTCGGTTAAATCTTGGAGTAATAATGAATGGAGGGGTGACGGGGAAAGATCAAAGGGGATATCATAGATGCCGCCATGGGCATTGTTATAATGACGCCATATAGGTGCAAGATATGAAAGTTTTGACGTAATTTTTTTTCAGAACTATTTTAAGTTATCAAAACCACAATTTAGAGCTACACATATCGCGAATGAAATGTTTGTTTATTTATGCAGATTATGGGGATATAAATTTTATTTCTCTGCTCCAAGTTTTGACGATTTTATGAAGAGATTTGCAAATTCATATTATATTTATGAATATGAGTTAATATTTCTGTTTTACCCTCACATTATCAGGAAATAACGTACTTTATTGTTATTTTTATCTTTCCAGTTTATTTTTAATTATTGGCGCATTTATTGGCAGCTTAGAAAATTATACCACGTTGTTCAGTGAAAAAAATACAATCAGAAAATGTAATTTATAGCCCTGCCAATATATGCGCCGTTATAAATAAATTGACCTTATACATATGATGTCATCATTTCAAATCAACAAAAAATAACAATTAAAAAATGCAACAAAAATTTTGTGAATGCTATATCATTAACAATATTTTGTTTAAAAGTTTAGAAAAAGCAATATGAATATGAATTATGATTTTTTTATAAACATGTATAAAAAATAAAAGATTTGGAAAATGCATTTTTCTTTTTTTCATAATATCTTATATTGAAGAACTCAGAACAGAAATGAACAGATTTATTTGAAGTAATTTTGAGTGGATGGTATTATAAGCTTCACAAGAGGAACTATTCTGAATTTTTCTTTTAAAAAAATAAACCAAAATGTGGTATAATACTTCAATAAAACTTTGGCCAATTTATTTTTTTTAAATATGAATCTTCAAATTTTCACTGTTCTGAAGTCTGCAACTATGATAGGATCAAAGGATTTTGAATCCATTGTGTGAAACAATGCGTTGCTATGACGCCATAACTCAAATAACAGCCGTTGCGCCGCCATTCATAATTACTCCAAGGTTAAATTAATCTAACCTCTCATTATCTGGTGGATAGAGTGTAACTATCCTATTGCCACCAGGCCTTTCTCCCATACCTCACTAGAGGTCTCACCGAGAATAAAATTTTGTATTTGTATTTGTATTTGACAAAGAGCTTGATGAGATGGTCAGTCAGATTTTGTGACATCAGGGTATGAATAACTTGAGACTTGTCAGACTATGACTGTACATGATTGGCACCCGCCGTCTAGCCGGCGGCGAGCGGCAGATCGCCGGATCCTCCATTTTGTCCCGCCGAATTCGCCGAGGGTATTCAGAGGGCGGAGGTCGGCGTCCGCCGGCACCCGCCGGCTCAATCGTGGAGAAACGGGATAACCCGGGCTAACAATAATAATAATAATAATAATAATAATAATAATAATAATAATAATAATAATAATAATAATAATAATAATAATAATATAATAATAATAATAATAATAATAATAATAATAATAATAATAATAATAATAATAATAATAATAATAATAATAATAATAATAATAATAATAATAATTATAATAATAATTATAATAATTATAATAATAATAATAATAATAATAATAATAATAATAATAATAATAATAATAATAATAATAATAATTATAATAATAATTATAATAATAATTATAATAATTATAATAATAATAATAATAATAATAATAATAATAATAATAATAATAATAATAATAATAATAATAATAATAATAATAATAATAATAATAATAATAATAATAATAATAATAATAATAATAATAATAATAATAATAATAATAATAATAATAATAATAATAATAATAATAATAATAATAATAATAATAATAATAATAATAATAATAATAATAATAATAATAATAATAATAATAATAATAATAATAATAATAATAATAATAATAATAATAATAATAATAATAATAATAATAATAATAATAATAATAATAATAATAATAATAATAATAATAATAATAATAATAATAATAATAATAATAATAATAATAATAATAATAATAATAATAATAATAATAATAATAATAATAATAATAATAATAATAATAATAATAATAATAATAATAATAATAATAATAATAATATAGCGCTGGTACCAGATAAGTCTGTACATAGCACTGTGTTCAGGATGTGCTTCCTGAAGAGATGAGTTTTCAGTCTTCTCTTAAAGGAGGTGACTGAAGTGCGAGTCCTGAGGCTGACAGATGAAAAGGCTCTGTCACCCACTGTCTTCAGCCGGGTCTTGGGAACTAATAGGTGAGTGCCATCATTGGATCTCAGGCATCTATCACCCTGTTTCACCAGGAGTAGGTCACGCATGTAAGGCGGCGCCTTACCATGCGTTTCCCCTATATGTTTATGTTTGTGGAGGGGTGGGGGTATGGACGTAGATCTGTGAACAGCAGATAACGTTGTTGTACAACGTTGCGAGCACAGTACATTTGCTCAGTACATTTGTGAGCATGTAGTAGACTGACATTATGTTTTGAACATGTGATAAAACGATGTAAGCATATGCTCAGCATGTTGCAAGCACGTGGTACATATACATCCAGCTGTGAACAAATTCGGCTATCTTTGGCCAAATCTATTTTCTAATTTGGGATTGTCTCCTCAGCAATCTCTTCTAGCATTGTCGGCCTGTGGCGCAGTTGGTAAGAGCACCAGCTTATTAGCACCAATTCCTATGTGGTGTTCCACAGATCGTAGGTTCGATCCCCGGCCGTGCAGAGATTGAACTTATGATACAATTTCCCATATGAGCTGAGGCCTGTGCTAAAGGGTTAACCCGTTGTCTTTGTAAATCTGTGACCGGGTGGGTTGTCATGTCAAGGACCTGCGACATGGCAATTCAGTGAGGCAGCACTATATCTGTTACAAGTAGGTCTCATCACGAAATGACTGAAATACTGTTGAAAGTGATGTAAAACCCCAAACAAACAAAACAAACAAACTGACAACGTTGTCAGCACATAGAACAGCAACGTTGTTATTAGGTCAGACCACAACTTTATCCTCCTACGTGCTCAGCATGTTGAAAAAACGTAGAAAGACAACTAAACCCTATTTCTACGTGCCCACAACGTTGTTTCTATGTTGTGTGTTACCTGGGGCTGGAGGGGTCAGCCATATTTAGCTGTCCATGGACTATCATATTCTCCTTCAACATCATTCCACATCCTCTAGACATTACTCCAGCAGTCCTCTGCGGGACCTGAGGAAGCCATCACCTCGTCATTCCGAAGACTGCCTTCAACAGCCTAATAGCATTGAATAGAGGGTCATCCAATGCTGACCAAGGCCCTCATGGGACACAGACACTCATCCTGTGAACAATGACTGGATGCCCCTCAGGTCCCACAGAGGACTGCTGGAGCTCACAAACTCACCTAGCTTCGTCCGGCACAGACGGTGTCAACGTTGATAAACCAAGGTGTTTATTATGACACCTGTTTGCCTGATGGTGTGCATTGAGGGAGGAGTCTATCTGTATATTTGTTAATAAGCTGGGGGTTTTCATATTCCTTGTGAAAACAATCAGATGGTTTGGACTTGAGATTAATTGCCTCTGTTTTCAAAAAAATTATTATTATTTTCTGCACTTATAATACAAGATTCGGTAAAAAGAAGTTTTCTATTTTAAAATTCCTATCAATATCTAAACAAAAGGAGGATCATGGCCAAAATAGATCTGAACGTTATACAGTGTCACAAATGTGTTAAGACGCGAATTTTAGTTTTTCTCTCGCTTGCAATCCAAGAATTGCTAATATCTTGGCTTGTAGTGAACATTTTCGGCTTCTGAAAAGTCTATCAACATCTAAAACAGCACGACGATCATGGTAATAGAGATAAGATCAGAATGGATATCTTTCATGTCCAACATCCATCAAGCTCAGCTAAAGATAAGAGGGCAATGAATTAGGCACACGGTCTTGTTCATAGATTTCACAGACACTGATGGGGATGCATCGATCAAAAAGTTAATGGACATGAAAGACAAATACATTTATAATTAATATGTGAATTTTAAACATTTTTTGCAAAATTGGTACTTAATCCCTTTGCTGACCTCGAGTGGCAAACTATCACAGTGAGCATGGTGAGTAAGCAGTGATAAACCCCATTTTTCTATCAGGCTGTACCTCCATTGTCTAATTTGTTACTGTTAAACAGCCAAAACAGCCATAAAGGAGTTTTTTTCAAACACAGAAAATATTAATAATAACGACTTCAACCAGAAAACAAGCATGAAATCTTGATATTGGGGCAATGTTTGAGCTGTAATTCATAATCATAGCAGAACATATAGAATTGAATATGCTTTTTCATCTTCATATTCTAATTTTATTTGAGCTCAGACACGTTTACAAAGAAACTATAACATGGCGCCAGTTTCAAGATTTTATCATAGATTTTAAACTTCAAGTAAGTTGATCATGAGGCCAACCTTGAGCATGTATGAATATATCCACTGCAATGCAATAGCTCTAAATATTTCATTATTATCATGTGTCTCACTACTCTGCACAGGGGCCCACCACTACCAACTTCGTTAAAAATTGAAATAGAGATGTGAAACTTGGGCAGAGTATGTTATAGAATGTTGTGAACAACATATCACTCAGCTAAAAAAAAAAATTCCAATATGCATTTTTAGTATTTTCTAGAAGGAAATATTTTTTAAAATACCAGCCAGCTACACCTTGTGATTTTGGCTGTCAGCTGTTATTTTTTACCAGCTGTTAAATTTAGTAGCTCAGAATTTGTATGGAATTAACAGCTGTTAACTTTGTTCGTGGATGTTTGTCAACGCCAATTTTCTTTTAACAGTTGGTAATGAGCCAATTTCTTTAATAAATAATTAAATGTTAAAAACTTATAATTACAGTAGAAATATCATTAGGGTTGAATAATCTTTGTCAAATAGTGTTATTATGATATAATTTATTTTTTATTTTGCGGTTTTCAACGGTGAAATTGCCAGTTGGTGTTGAAATCTCAATACTTTACCAGCCAGCCAATTAAATTCATCAGTCTATCAACTAGGCCATTTTGAAATGTCAAATGTATTTTGAGCCAGCTGATTCAAACAAACAAAAGTTCCCAGCTGGTAAACATACCAGCTGGAAATGAAATGCATTAGTTACAAGCTGCCAGCCAGAAAAATATGCATATTGGCTCTTTTTGCATATCATATAGTGGTGGGCCCCTGTCTGCATTACATTGGGAGTAAACACATGCACAGATAACCCTCAATACTTCCACCCAGGATTGTCAATGTTCAGGATCCACTTCCTGCTTCTAAATACTTTGGTCATAATTTCTCATATAATTGGCCTATCAACCTGAAAATTTTCCAGATTCAAAATTGTTTTAAAATTTTTTATCACATGACCTAATTTGCATAGTTTTACATAATGAATAAATACAAAAAAAATTATTTTTAAAGAAAAGTAAGAAATGGTATGATATTCTGATACTACATAAAATTCTAGGTAATTTTGATATTTCAAAGAAATTAATCGGACAATTATTAAGTGCGTAAAAAGCATTTGAAAAAAGGAGAGGAGCCTAAAATCGTATTAAATTTAAGCTCCGCCCGCTATTTTGAATGCCATTTAAGCAATAAATAATACTTCGATTTTCACATATAATATATGAAATCCAGCTAGAATTTTATGCTCTTCCTCATGGAAACTTTAGATTTTAAGTTTCTGTAAAATTAAAAAATCACATATTATAATGAGGTATCAATATACTAATTAAGTCATGTGACCAGACTAAAAAATACATTTTCCAGAATTGGAAACTTTTGAGCTTTCCATAGATGTGTCAAACATGCTGATTGGACATGTATTGTTGAACTGTGATCAAAAACTCTTTTGATCAATTTTAACAATCTCCAAAACTGAAGAGTTCACCAGCCAAAAGCTGTGCCTGTGTGGTAGTTTATTAATATTAGCACCAGTTCCTCTGTGGTCATCCAAAGGTTGTGGGTTTGATCCCCGGCCATGCCAAGATTGAAATCATGATACAATTTCACACATGAAATGAGTCAATGCCTGAAGGGTGAACCTGTTGTCCTTGTAAATCTGTGACCGGGTATATTATCATGTCAAGGACCTGCGACATGAGAATACAGTTGCAGCACTATATCTCATAGAGAACCGCATCAGTTTGTTCTCACTGCACGTGCTGGTTGGTCAATGATGTCATATCAATGGTTGGCACGTGCACGAGGCGATTACGTAACGCAAATATGATGTACTTCAAGAGATGAAACAAGTTTGTCAGGAATTTCTCATCGTAGAGCTTACAGAGCATTATGAACGGTGTGCTTTGGACAGCAGACGCAGAATACAAAGACAAAACAATTCCAGAGAAAAATATTCCAAAAAATTAAATATATTCCATGTTTTTGCCAACTTTCTTGGCTGCAGAAAATTCAGATCACTTTTGTGCCCGGAAGTCAGCCTACACACGTGCATGCTAAATCTTGATTGGTGAGTTGTAAATATTTGAATGTTGACGAGCGTGAAGTTCATTTGATATTTGATATTTGATATTTGACGTTTTTTTCAAAGTATGCCTCCAAGTATATATCTATACACACTTATAGGATATGGGTCAAAACAGGATATAAAAGGATATATACCCTGTCAAAAGCGGATATATCATTTTTATTCGCAATAAATCCAATTTTTATACATTTATAACTTAGAAATGTTTTTTAAATGATCTCAAAGACTTTTGATTGACTAATGGGGCCTTAGACATACTTGGTAGACATGTCTAGATTACGTCTAGCCCCCTCAATATGAGAGCATAAATCTGAGTTCAATGGAATAGCCCTTTTTCCCTAGCAAAGTCAATATATTCGACCTACTGACTGGTATGAGGTTGGGGAGGGGGGGAGAGTACTAAAAGGACTTTTGATTGACTAATGGGGCCTTAGACATACTTGGTAGACATGTCTAGATTACGTCTAGCCCCCTCAATATGAGAGCATAAATCTGAGTTCAATGGAATAGCCCTTTTCCCCTGGCAAAGTCAATATATTCGACCTACTGACTGGTATGAGGTTGGGGAGGGGGGGAGAGTACTAAAAGGACTTTTGATTGACTAATGGGGCCTTAGACATACTTGGTAGACATGTCTAGATTACGTCTAGCCCCCTCAATATGAGAGCATAAATCTGAGTTCAATGTAATAGCCCTTTTTCCCTGGCAAAGTCAATATATTCGACCTACTGACTGATATGAGGTTGGGGAGGGGGGGAGAGTACTAAAAGGACTTTTGATTGACTAATGGGGCCTTAGACATACTTGGTAGACATGTCTAGATTACGTCTAGCCCCCTCAATATGAGAGCATAAATCTGAGTTCAATGGAATAGCCCTTTTCCCCTGACAAAGTCAATATATTCGACCTACTGACTGGTATGAGGTTGGGGAGGAGGGATGGAGAGTACAAAAAGGACTTTTGATTGACTAATGGGGCCTTAGACATACTTGGTAGACATGTCTAGATTACGTCTAGCCCCCTCAATATGAGAGCATAAATCTGAGTTCAATGGAATAGCCCTTTTCCCCTGGCAAAGTCAATATATTCGACCTACTGACTAGTATGAGGTTGTGGTGGGGGGAGAGTACTAAAAAGACTTTTGATTGACTAATGGGGCCTTAGACATACTTGGTAGACATGTCTAGATTATGTCTAGCCCCCTCAATATGAGAGCATAAATCTGAGTTCAATGGAATAGCCCTATTCCCCAGACAAAGTCAATATATTCGACCTACTGACTGGTATGAGGTTGTGGAGGGGGGGGGGGGGGGGAGATAGTACTAAAAAGACTTTTAATTGACAAATGGGGCCTTAGACATACTTGGTAGACATGTCTAGATTATGTCTAGCCCCCTCAATATGAGAGCATAAATCTGAGTTCAATGGAATAGCCCTTTTCCCCTGGCAAAGTCAATATATTCGACCAACTGACTGGTATGAGGTTGGGGAGGGGGGGGGGGAGAGTACTAAAAGGACTTTTGATTGACTAATGGGGCCTTAGACATACTTGGTAGACATGTCTAGATTATGTCTAGCCCCCTCAATATGAGAGCATAAATCTGAGTTCAATGGAATAGCCCTTTTCCCCTGACAAAGTCAATATATTCGACCTACTGACTGGTATGAGGTTGGGGAGGAGGGATGGAGAGTACTAAAAGGACTTTTGATTGACTAATGGGGCCTTAGACATACTTGGTAGACATGTCTAGATTACGTCTAGCCCCCTCAATATGAGAGCATAAATCTGAGTTCAATGGAATAGCCCTTTTCCCCTGGCAAAGTCAATATATTCGACCTACTGACTGGTATGAGGTTGGGGAGGGGGGGGGAGTACTAAAAGGACTTTTGATTGACTAATGGGGCCTTAGACATACTTGGTACACATGTCTAGATTACGTCTAGCCCCCTCAATATGAGAGCATAAATCTGAGTTCAATGGAATAGCCCTTTTTCCCTGGCAAAGTCAATATATTCGACCTACTGACTGGTATGAGGTTGGGGAGGGGGGGAGAGTACTAAAAAGACTTTTGATTGACTAATGGGGCCTTAGACATACTTGGTAGAAATGTCTAGATTATGTCTAGCCCCCTCAATATGAGAGCATAAATCTGAGTTCAATGGAATAGCCCTTTTCCCCTGACAAAGTCAATATATTCGACCTACTGACTGGTATGAGGTTGGGGAGGAGGGATGGAGAGTACTAAAAGGACTTTTGATTGACTAATGGGGCCTTAGACATACTTGGTAGACATGTCTAGATTACGTCTAGCCCCCTCAATATGAGAGCATAAATCTGAGTTCAATGGAATAGCCCTTTTCCCCTGACAAAGTCAATATATTCGACCTACTGACTGGTATGAGGTTGGGGAGGGGGGGAGAGTACTAAAAGGACTTTTGATTGACTAATGGGGCCTTAGACATACTTGGTAGACATGTCTAGATTATGTCTAGCCCCCTCAATATGAGAGCATAAATCTGAGTTCAATGGAATAGCCCTATTCCCCAGACAAAGTCAATATATTCGACCTACTGACTGGTATGAGGTTGTGGAGGGGGGGGGGGAGATAGTACTAAAAAGACTTTTGATTGACTAATGGGGCCTTAGACATACTTGGTAGACATGTCTAGATTATGTCTAGCCCCCTCAATATGAGAGCATAAATCTGAGTTCAATGGAATAGCCCTTTTTCCCTGGCAAAGTCAATATATTCGACCTACTGACTGGTATGAGGTTGGGGAGGGGGGGAGAGTACTAAAAGGACTTTTGATTGACTAATGGGGCCTTAGACATACTTGGTAGACATGTCTAGATTACGTCTAGCCCCCTCAATATGAGAGCATAAATCTGAGTTCAATGGAATAGCCCTTTTCCCCTGGCAAAGTCAATATATTCGACCAACTGACTGGTATGAGGTTGGGGAGGGGGGGGGGGAGAGTACTAAAAGGACTTTTGATTGACTAATGGGGCCTTAGAAATACTTGGTAGACATGTCTAGATTATGTCTAGCCCCCTCAATATGAGAGCATAAATCTGAGTTCAATGGAATAGCCCTTTTCCCCTGACAAAGTCAATATATTCGACCTACTGACTGGTATGAGGTTGGGGAGGAGGGATGGAGAGTACTAAAAGGACTTTTGATTGACTAATGGGGCCTTAGACATACTTGGTAGACATGTCTAGATTACGTCTAGCCCCCTCAATATGAGAGCATAAATCTGAGTTCAATGGAATAGCCCTTTTTCCCCGAGAGAGTCCATATATTCAACCTACTGACTGGTATGAGGTGGGGGGAGTACTAAAAAGACTTTTGATTGACTAATGGGGCCTTAGACATATTTGGTAGACATGTCTAGATTATGTCTAGCCCCCTCAATATGAGAGCATAAATCTGAGTTCAATGGAATAGCCCTTTTTCCCTGACAAAGTCAATATATACGACCTACTGAATGGTATGAGGTTGGGGGAGTACTAAAAAGACTTTTGATTGACTAATGGGGCCTTAGACATATTTGGTAGACATGTCTAGATTGTGTCTAGCCCCCTCAATATGAGAGCATAAATCTGAGTTCAATGGAATAGCCCTTTTTCCCCGAGAGAGTCCATATATTCGACCTACTGACTGGTATGAGGTGGGGGGAGTACTAAAAAGACTTTTAATTGACTAATGGGGCCTTAGACATATTTGGTAGACATGTCTAGATTATGTCTAGCCCCCTCAATATGAGAGCATAATCTGAGTTCAATGGAATAGCCCTTTTTCCCTGACAAAGTCAATATATACGACCTACTGAATGGTATGAGTTTGGGGGAGTACTAAAAAGACTTTTGATTGACTAATGGGGCCTTAGACATATTTGGTAGACATGTCTAGATTGTGTCTAGCCCCCTCAATATGAGAGCATAAATCTGAGTTCAATGGAATAGCCCTTTTTCCCCGAGAGAGTCCATATATTCGACCTACTGACTGGTATGAGGTGGGGGGAGTACTAAAAAGACTTTTGATTGACTAATGGGGCCTTAGACATATTTGGTAGACATGTCTAGATTATGTCTCGCCCTCTCAATATGAGAGCATAAATCATACCAGTCAGTAGGTCGAATATATTGACTCTGTCAGGGAAAAAAAGGCTATTCCATTGAACTCAGATTTATGCTCTCATATTGAGGGGGCTAGACACAATCTAGACATGTCTACCAAATATGTCTAAGGCCCCATTAGTCAATCAAAAGTCTTTTCAGTACTCCCCCACCTCATATCAGTCAGTAGGTCGAATATATTGACTCTGTCAGGGAAAAAGGGCTATTCCATTGAACTCAGATTTATGCTCTCATATTGAGGGGGCTAGACGTAATCTAGACATGTCTACCAAGTATGTCTAAGGCCCCATTAGTCAATCAAAAGTCTTTTTAGTACTCTCCCTCCCTCCTCCCCAACCTCATACCAGTCAGTAGGTCGAATATATTGACTTTGTCAGGGGAAAAGGGTTATTCCATTGAACTCAGATTTATGCTCTCATATTGAGGGGGCTAGATATAATCTAGACATGTCTATTAAATATGTCTAAGGCCCCATTAGTCAATCAAAAGTCTTTTTAGTACTCTCCCTCCCTCCCCCCCCCCACCTCATATCAGTCAGTAGGTCGAATATATTGACTTTGTCAGGGAAAAAGGGCTATTCCATTGAACTCAGATTTATGCTCTCATATTGAGGGGGCTAGACGTAATCTAGACATGTCTACCAAGTATGTCTAAGGCCCCATTAGTCAATCAAAAGTCTTTTTAGTACTCTCCCTCCCTCCTCCCCAACCTCATACCAGTCAGTAGGTCGAATATATTGACTTTGTCAGGGGAAAAGGGTTATTCCATTGAACTCAGATTTATGCTCTCATATTGAGGGGGCTAGACATAATCTAGACATGTCTACCAAGTATGTCTAAGGCCCCATTAGTCAATCAAAAGTCTTTTTAGTACTCTCACTCCCTCCCCCCCCCCCCACCTCATATCAGTCAGTAGGTCGAATATATTGACTTTGTCAGGGAAAAAGGGCTATTCCATTGAACTCAGATTTATGCTCTCATATTGAGGGGGCTAGACATAATCTAGACATGTCTACCAAGTATGTCTAAGGCCCCATTAGTCAATCAAAAGTCTTTTTAGTACTCCCCAACCTCATACCAGTCAGTAGGTCGAATATATGGACTCTCTCGGGGAAAAAGGGCTATTCCATTGAACTCAGATTTATGCACTCATATTGAGGGGGCTAGACGTAATCTAGACATGTCAACCAAGTATGTCTAAGGCCCCATTAGTCAATCAAAAGTCCTTTTAGTACTCTCCCCCCCTCCCCAACCTCATACCAGTCAGTAGGTCGAATATATTGACTTTGCCAGGGGAAAAGGGCTATTCCATTGAACTCAGATTTATGCTCTCATATTGAGGGGGCTAGACGTAATCTAGACATGTCTACCAAGTATGTCTAAGGCCCCATTAGTCAATCAAAAGTCTTTTTAGTACTCTCCATCCCTCCTCCCCAACCTCATACCAGTCAGTAGGTCGAATATATTGACTTTGCCAGGGGAAAAGGGCTATTCCATTGAACTCAGATTTATGCTCTCATATTGAGGGGGCTAGACGTAATCTAGACATGTCTACCAAGTATGTCTAAGGCCCCATTAGTCAATCAAAAGTCTTTTTAGTACTCTCCCCCCCCCCCCTCCCCAACCTCATACCAGTCAGTAGGTCGAATATATTGACTTTGCCAGGGGAAAAGGGCTATTCCATTGAACTCAGATTTATGCTCTCATATTGAGGGGGCTAGACGTAATCTAGACATGTCTACCAAGTATGTCTAAGGCCCCATTAGTCAATCAAAAGTCCTTTTAGTACTCTCCCCCCCTCCCCAACCTCATACCAGTCAGTAGGTCGAATATATTGACTTTGCTAGGGAAAAAGGGCTATTCCATTGAACTCAGATTTATGCTCTCATATTGAGGGGGCTAGACGTAATCTAGACATGTCTACCAAGTATGTCTAAGGCCCCATTAGTCAATCAAAAGTCTTTGAGATCATTTAAAAAACATTTCTAAGTTATAAATGTATAAAAATTGGATTTATTGCGAATAAAAATGATATATCCGCTTTTGACAGGGTATATATCCTTTTATATCCTGTTTTGACCCATATCCTATAAGTGTGTATAGATATATACTTGGAGGCATACTTTGAAAAAAACGTCAAATATCAAATATCAAATATCAAATGAACTTCACGCTCGTTGAATGTTGTGGGTATTGTTTTGATTGACCTCACGTGAAAATGTATTGTGACGTTATATAACTCCTTCAGCTACCAATTACTTCCGGGCACCAAAGTGATCTGAATTTTTTTTGATGCCATACCTCTGACTTTGGAACAATATAAAGTGACATTCCTGATATATTTTTGGAATATTAAAATCACAGACCACAAGCTAATTCATTTTAGAAGATGGCTAGATACACATTTGGAGGGAAAGCAATCGTTTGCACAGTTTACAACATCATCTGCCTCGGAAGGTCAGGAAATGCATAGATTTTTGTTTCCTCTCTTGATATAACATCATATTTGCGTACGCATCGGTATCCCTGCACGTGCAGTTGTCCACGTGTTGTGAGAGGCTGGAAGCTAATGCGGTTCTCTATGCTATATCTGCTACAAGTAGGTCTCATCATGAAATGACTGAAATAATGTTGAAAGTGATGTAAAACCCCAACCAAACAAACAAACAAATATATTATTAATAATTTGTTTGGATTCATTGACTCCATAATCCATAAGAGAAATAAATTATAGGTCTACTCTATCTCTGTGAGCATGATGAGACAACTTGAGAAGACTGCACCAACATGTTGCAACATCCATGCTGATTTGTCAGACTTTGACTTTATCCTGTACCTGTCACTGAAGAGAATCATTGTGTACCTATGTATCAGATTATGCAAGAAGCTATTCAACACTGTGTTGAAGGGCCAGTGTCCGCAAATTGGGGCGGTCGAGTCGTGTGAAATACCAACGAGATTCTAGAAATACTTCTAATAGCTTCAGAGTATCGGTGTTGTCCTCTAACGAATATATCTGGAACTAAATTATTCTCGGGTCGTGTCATGTGACTCGTGACGTACTGAGGAAGTAAACTTTCGCCATCTTGAAAATAGTGAGGAGTGTGGAATCCGGCCTCGAATTTACTGCAATATCAGAGATAAACACATGAAATGGCCACTCTGACGGTTAGTAAAGGTGTAATATAAAATAGATTACATTATTTCTTCCATCAGGATGATTACTGACTCATAGTTATCCTCAAATCCGACACGATTTTGTGTTGTTTTGCTCGACATATCTCTGTTGTGATTTCTGAAAGTGACAGGCAAAATGTAACAGGCCCAAAAAGTGCTGGCAAATCAAAATAAACATCCTAGTTCTGACACTTTGTGTGTGTGATGCTGCTTTCCACGGCATTACTTTATTCGGCTCACATGAATAAATTATAATCTGGCCACCTGAGCACATGACACTGACTCAAACCCAAAATAAATACGTCTGAACACTCACTCAATTTCCAGTAACAATCATATGACTAGTACAATCAGCGGGGATGACAACATTGCCATACCTTTGTTGACATGCATTGCATTTTCCACTTAGCTCATAAACTGCAGACCAGCTGTGATTGTCCTGTTTAGTTTTTCTTGCTGAACTTTTATCGTGAATTAAAAACAGTCGGGATGAAACTTGGAGTTATGGAGGTAAGGTATTGACAGCACGATGCCTCAAATATCAGTGATTTAATGATGTGCAGACAGGGATCTGTCTTCTCAATCAAAACATTTTATTTTTTATTTTCCACAAAACTGTAACTAGTGTGAAATGACTTGGTCAGATTAATCCACATGCCACTAGTCAATTTTGCAACACATTCTAGTCTTATAACTTTAGATTTTTCTTGTATTTACTTTATGTTATTTGTAGATAATTTGAATTGCTATGACCAGTAGTAGTACTGGTCCAGTACCTTCATAAATCATTAAAATTTATTGAATCAATGTTTTCTAAAAATTCACTTCAATTGCCCATTGATTCAGTAAATCTTTATATCCTGAATCACAACACATTTATCACTGAAATAACTCCAAATACATTGAACATAAATCATCTGGAATAAGTTTACATGCCCTAAGTCAACCCATTGTAGACTTCATGCCTTATAACTCAGGGAGCTCGCATATTTTATAGCTTAAGAATATTGATCTTAACTTGTTTCTTGGTGAATAATATAGAAATGATAAATTAGAAATTGAAGCAACTTTTGAGGGATTTACTTTTGAAATAACATTTTTTTAAAAATCTTGACTAGAAGGAAGGCTGCACCAGGATTCCACCAATCCCACCCATCTAGCCATGAAATTCCATAATTTTTCTTGCTATATTGCACTTGTTCTTTGAAAAAAAAAAATGGACATTAACTAATTCCTCCCAGCCAACAATATTATGATATCCATTGTTATACTTAACTCAGGCTCAGGTTTTCAAAGGAATCATGTCAATTAACTATATTCACCAGCAGATAATACATAAATGCAAATGCAAAAAAAGGCTGAAATGAATACACACATTGTATTTGTCATTGACAGCAATATTGGAACAAATTTGGGAATTATGAAAATCTGAAAATCTTTGTCATGAATAAAAGCTTGAGAATGACCTTGGCATAAATTGCTTTTTTTATATTTTGGAAAATATAAAGGACAATTTCATCAGTTAAAATATATTCAGACCTGGTGATTACAATTTTATGACTCCTTGACCTTTTACAGAAAGCCATAGACTTGGTCACCAAGGCAACAGAAGAAGACAAAGCCAAAAATTATGAGGAAGCATTACGTCTCTATGAACATGGAGTTGAATATTTCCTTCATGCAATCAAATGTAAGTATTAAATATTTATGTCGACTGGAATATTTATGACTACTGTGGTGTGATGTAAGATATTTATTTAATCAAATAGCAAATAATTGCAACAAGTATTGGTCACTAATAAGATTTGAGATAATTTACTATTTCTCATCTCCATGAGGATCGGCAATCTCTGACAATGTCAATAAGAAATAAGATACTAGCATTTCATTTTAATAAGGCAGTTTTTTTTTCTTTTAAGATGAAGCACACAGTGATAAAGCCAAGGAAAGTATAAGAGCTAAGTGTGTGCAGTATCTCGACAGAGCGGAGAAACTTAAACAACATCTTGGAAAGAAAGGCCCAAATAGTAAGAAACCAGTGAAGACAGGGGAAAGCAATGGAGGTTCCAAAAAGTAAGTTATTTCTTCAGCACAAAAGGGTAGACTCCTGATTTTTAGTTCTACTGATTTTATCTTAAAAAGATTGTTTTGATAAAAAATTTACTTTGAAATGTTCTCCTTGGCCCTTTGTCATGAGTACATCTCTGAATAAACTGGTGCATAAGATTTGCATGGTGTTACTCCATGAGGGTTAATCCTTTTCAAATTGTCTGAAAAATGCCTCCCTTAAAAACTAAAACAGTTAGTCAAAGAATATATTTTGCCAGTTTTTTTATTTATTTCAATCACCACTTGTGTCTTAGGTTGATTCAACCAAAAATACATTGATAAGCAAATTTAGGTAGGATATCAATGGATGTAGACAACCAATGGCTATATAATATCCTTTGGATAGATCTAAGAATTACCAATGGATAAAGAAGGCAATGAATACAGAGTTCAATGGAAATACATCACCAATGGATTTACAACACAGAACCAATTGATAGATAAACACATTCTAATGGAAAGACAAAGCCAATGGACATACAATTTGATGGAAACACACAACCAATGGACATGCAGACCAATCCATGGGAAGGTGATTATAAATAAAAGATAGTTGCTTCCTGGGTAAATTCTTTTGAAAAATGATCATTCAGGTTTGGTACAGGCCAGAATGTGGTGCTAATTGGCCCTATTTTTGTGGCAAGGGGGTTTAAATAAATTTGGCAATCCAGCTTAGTGGCAAAACCCAGGCCATTTTTTTTTTTTCATTTTCAAAAGTTCTTTAAAATAGTACTTAATTGTGAGGCCCAATTTTCCAACTATACTTAAATAGAACTCACTTAATTTGAAATTAAGGTGATTGTTTGTGGATTTACAGCACCACAGTGTTATCTCATTCTTTTTTCAGGGAAGGCGGAAGCAATAGTGATAGTGACAGTGATGAAGATCCCGAGAAGAAGAAAATGATGAATCAGTTGTCCTCAGCCATTGTTATGGAGAAACCAAACATCAAATGGGATGATGTGGCTGGACTTGAAGGGGCCAAAGAAGCACTCAAAGAGGCTGTCATCCTACCCATTAAATTCCCACATTTATTCACAGGTATTGATTACTACATATTTTCTGACTCTATAATCTGTACAAGATATACCATATTTTTAGAAGTATTAAAAATGTATTGCTAAATTTTAGAGTCCTTTGAGTCCAAAGTAATCAAAAGAAGGCTGTATATGATTGAGCTTCAGTCCCCTCCCAGTTTGGAGACCTCACAGCATAAATAAGGTTCATAAGGGATGGTAACTGTGAAAGGCTGTTAATCATATATGAAATATACTAATTACCTCAATTTGAGTCATATCATTTACCATTTTCAAAATTGATTTGAAGGTAAAAGAACACCATGGAGAGGAATATTACTGTATGGGGTAAGTTAACAATCTTGAATTTCAAGTATCTAATGTGTCTGCTACAATATTCCTAATTACTTAGTTGGCATACAGAAAAGAATATAAAAATAATAACTTAAAAAAAGAAAAAGAATTGTTCAAATAATATTAGTTACTTACAGCAATATGAAACAATAATGTCTTTTGAAGGTAATAAATATATAATTCATTTTGAATTTATTTGAAAATGAATAATTCAAGGAGTATATAAGGAAGGGGAATAATTGTGTGTTGATTGCAGCCCCCAGGAACTGGTAAATCTTACCTTGCCAAAGCTGTAGCCACCGAGGCCAATAACTCTACTTTCCTGTCTGTTTCCTCTTCTGATTTGGTTTCAAAATGGCTAGGAGAAAGTGAAAAGTGAGTTCTGAATAGCTTATTAAATTAGATTTTCAGGGAAAAATTATATTACCGATTTACTTTTTTAACTTTATGAAATTGAAAAAATGGACTAATTTGAATTCATTTTAAGTATTGTCCATGCCATATACAAAATAGAATAAAATAAAGCCAGACAGAAATTTGTGTTTTGGGACTTCCAAAAATAATTATTTCTCAGATAGGACTTTAAATATATTTGTCTGATTCTTTTGTTTGCTATTTCTTGTAGATTAGTAAAGAATCTGTTTGAGTTGGCAAGAGACAACAAGCCCAGCATTATATTCATAGATGAAGTCGACTCGCTGTGTGGATCCAGAAGTGAGAATGAATCAGAGTCTGCCCGCAGAATAAAAACAGAATTTTTGGTACAAATGCAAGGTAAGGACATTTAATACACAGTGTAAAAGTTAGCCATGGTAAATAAATGCAGTTATTCATTAATTGTGATAACATTCTATTTCAACCCAAGCTTATGTTTAGGAATACAGCTTAAGCCCCTTTTTTCCTTTATTCCCACATGTTCATAGTTGGGTGTTATCACATTGGGTCATATACTATTAAGATAGAAGATATTCTGCATGATGCACTGTTTGAGTCAGCCTCTTCATTTGGCAATGTTTTATAGGGGTATATGTTGATTGTAGGTGTTGGTGTAAATAATGAGGGAATTCTAGTTCTGGGTGCCACCAACATTCCCTGGGTACTCGATGCAGCCATTAGGAGAAGGTAAATTGACTTAAAATTCAAAAACAACTTTTATCCATGTCCCAAAATGTCAGCCAACATTTTGGCCCATTGTAAATGAATGAAGTGTCAGGATCTCTTTTACATCTAACAGCTTTTTGCATTTATAAAAATAATTATGTATAACTCAATCTTTTAACAATTTCTAAATAGATTTGAGAAGAGAATATACATCCCATTGCCTGAAGCAATTGCTCGGACAGCTATGTTCAAATTGTCACTTGGAACAACACCAAGTAATCTCACAGAAAATGACTTCAAGAAACTTGGTCAAATGGCAGATGGGTGAGTAATTAGTGTTTAAGGCATGACTTTTAAACAATTCTTCAATATGTTTCTGTACTCTATAGGTCACATTTTTGTTGGCAGAATTGATGATACATCAATATAAAACAGAATATCTATAACACTAATAGTTACACTATACAAATCAATTATTTTACACGACTATGTACAGAAAAACTTTCTGAACACAGTATCCTAGGAACTACACAGTTCACTGTATATTTATCAATCCCAGCATATTTTACTATCAAGTGGGTACCTATAAGGCCAGGAAAAAGTTATCTCTCATCTTTGTTCAAGATTATCACTCTCACTTACAAAATATAAACATTGAAATTTCATTTCAGATATTCTGGGGCAGATATAAATATTGTGGTGAGAGAAGCTCTTATGCAACCTGTCAGGAAAGTACAGACAGCCACACATTTTATGAGGGTAAGTATTTCTTAATCGATGGCATGTCTTAGCTTTCATAGCCACTGTTGTTTTCAAAGCACCCTTTTTATCACTAGTTTCCATCATTTGACTGATTAAATCAGGCTAAGGGAAAATATTTTATAGTGAAAGAATTTTGGTAAGTATTAGATACACTGAAAAAGAAATATTTTGCTTTCAGGTCCGAGGGCCCTCACCACAGGACAAAGATTTGATTGTCAATGACCTTTTGACACCATGTTCACCAGGTGCTCCAGGTGCACTGGAAATGAACTGGACAGAAGTGCCCGGAGAGAAACTGCTGGAACCTGTTGTTACCATGGTAAATTTGCCTTTTGCAATTATGATATCAGTATATTTTTAAAAAATGATTCTCTGTCTTTTCTTTAAAATGTTAAGAATTCAGTTCTATTATCTGTAGGAAATCTGAATATTGATGAAAAAAACAAGATCAAAACTTCATCCACACATTTTTATGCCTGGTTTGGCTTTAATTTTGTGCTCACATGTTTCTTTACTATATTGAATATTGTTCTTGGTTAATCAACTAAGAGTCACAAATATTCATACATACATGTCATGAAATCAATTTGAATTTGGCTTTCAGAATGATATGATTGGATCCTTACAAACAACCAGACCCACTGTCAATGATAACGACCTGGAGAAACTTACAAAGTTCACAGAAGATTTTGGCCAGGAGGGCTGAGATGTCATTTCTTCTTCTGACTTCTGTATATTAAAGACACATATGTACAATTTAATATGGTCCACCCAAACTTCAAACTACCACAATTCAAAAAAGGAAATTTGCTCTATCGTTTTTACATATTATCTTTTCAGGTGTAAATTAGGGATAAAAGATACAACCCAATCATGGTAGAAATAAAATTTTGATCATTTTACCATTACAAAAGATATTTATTTAATAATATATTGTCAAAGAGTACAGATTAATAGACAAATTTGTCCTGCATCATGACAGGGTAAATATATGTATATCACAGCTTTGCTTAGTAACAGGGATACTCTGCATCCCAGAACACTCCAATACAGGAATTTGGCATTTTCAAAGGGAATCCTGTTTTTAATAGACTATTTTCTGAACTAAATTAAACTGAGAATATGATTTATGTACCAACATAGATAAAAGGGCTGCAAGTTTGTTCTCAATGATTTATGGAATGAATCATATTTCTATTTCATATTGACCTATTGAATTTCCTTTAACTTTTTTTTATTGTTATATAATTACAACCAGGTTAAACAAGTGTTGTACAAACTTGCAAGAGAAATTTCACATCTGGACTTGAATTTTGTGTTGACAATAGATTGCATCATATTTTTAAGTAGACTTCTATGATAGAGAAAATGTGAAAAATTGTCTTTTTGTGTGGTTTGATATCAGTAGTACCCCTACTGGTTATGTCCATAGTTAAATGCCATCCAGGTTTCAAATTTACACTGAAAAGACTAAAAATTCTGAATTTGTATCCCATATTCTAATTTGAACAATGAAAGGCCTAAACACATATATGTTTCTCATGATTGTTAAGATAATTATTGAAAAAGCACTTTAGAATTTAAAAAAAACAAATAAAGAAAATGTAACAGTAAGGTGCTGATTCATGAAAGGAAAATATTTCGTGACACCCCTGAAAGAAAAAGAGGATAGTTTGAGAAACAAGTGTTTTTTTGCTGCAGAAATGCTCCCAAGTGTACATACAACTGTGATACTGTGACGCTCTCAAGTGATGAAGTAAGGAAATTTCTGGTCTAAATGTGCACCAAAACTGATCAGTTTGTATTTTCAGACTTCTGTGGAATAAACACTGACCAGTGTGTCTGTTGAGTTTGAAATGTAAATCTAGAGGTAACTCATTATGTAAATAACCAAGATGGTACAATGTAATATAAAGATAACACATAAATATATATTGCTATTTTAAAATGTATTTGCAGTTCAGTAGTTGTTCATGCTACCAACCTAAAAAGTTGACAGATGAAAGGAGCTTTGTAAAAAGTGAAAAACAAAGAAACTTATGGAGTGTGTAATTTCATAATCAGAATTATGATAGTGAAAGTAATATGTAGTAAAAGAAGTATGAATGTAGAAACTGCAAATTATCAATATATAAACTGCATTTTATCTTATACGGTGTGTCATTTAAATTTGAATATCAATCACTGATTATATCTATTTTGAAATGAAAAAAATTATTTGATATTCTTTTAACATATTTACTTAATACTGCTCCGAAAAGGGATGATATTGCTAAGCTGTTCATGAAAGGATTAAAGAAGAAATGAAAACTGATTTCTTTATAAAAAAAATGTTATGTTAATTTGTTGTCCCTGTAATTTGCTGTTTACAATTGAAGAAACTCAACAGGGACATATTTGAAATTGAAAAAGTAAAGATAATATGAAACAAAACAGAACACAAACATATGAAAACAAAAAATGTAAACATTATGAATGAAGTGTTTTCAGATTTATTTTTGTTGCTTGTGTCATCATTTGTCATTTTCAGTTTCTGCTGCTGATCAGTAATCTGTATTGATATATGTGTATTCAACAAACAGCAGATTACCAATTGTAATTTCCACAATACACAAACTTTATTTATTTTCATTATTTGCTGCTTGGAGGATTACATAAGGTTATTCTGCATTTTTTTGATGTAAAAAAAAAGACTTCCCATTTCCCACCATTTTTATAGGTATATTTATCAAGCAATAGTGTAAAGAATGTTGATCATTTGTCTGTAATTCATTTATATTTAAAATAAATAAATCCAATCAATGTTATTTTAGTGATTGACGACCTACACATGACCAAATATGGCAAAAAGTTATTTGGGTTGGATACAGAACTGCATACAACATTCCTGGAGTAAGAAGCATAACAAAGATCCAAAGGAATAACCAAGAGTTTGATGATTTGGGATGATTTAGTAGTAAATAAGATGAAACGTTATATATGATATCTGTACATCTGCCTCAACTATGTACACAAGCATTCTTGTACCCAGAATATTGAGAATAAATCAGTGGATTACTGAGATAACATGCTTGGTCTCAGATTAAATTAATTAAAATGTTGTAGCAGGACAAAGAACCACATCATCACTTACCTTGCCCAAATGTTGTTCATGGAGATATATGAACCAAATGTAGTGATGTTGTGTGTGCAGCATTACCTTTTTGCATTCCTACCTATGGCTCATTTATACCAGGGCTAGTGCTTTGAAATTTCACTAACCACTTTCTGCTGGAAATCTTCCGACTTGGTTAAATGGACAATGGGGGCTTGCATACAAATACTTTCTCGATGTTTCCATAGAAATATTTTTTGCCCCTTATGATAACCATCTGGCCAGGTCTTTTTACTTTAAACAAACCTTTTAGCCATCAGCCAAATTTGGCAAAAGAATATTGCCTTTGTCTTTATCCATCTTGCTGTCTACATGTAACCTTTGAGTATAATGAATGGAGTTGTGACGTCGAAGGCCATGCACATGACGCCACAGCAACCCATTGTTTGGAACAATAGCATAAATTCCCTTTGAAGCAATGTGTGTTACTGCCAATAAAGGGAGCTTTTGACATGTTTATATTATAAAAATAAATTTATCATATCATAATGAATAGGTTTTTGGTTTTCTGATGGTGTGATTTCAGATAATTGTAATTTCATTGGTAATTCCCTGCAATCCCATGCCATGTGCAAAGAAGATTTTTAGTAGCTACAAAGCCTATATGAAAAGTATCTGGATATAGAAGGGTGAGAATTGTTTTTAACAAAAACAAACTTTTGTGTTAGAATATCAAACTTTTGTGGGTTAAAATGTTGCATCATTGTGAAATCACCATGCTGTGCAAATGCTATGTGAATAGGATGGATGCATCTATTGGCAGATTCGAAAATAATATCAAAAGAAAGATGTTTTCACAATAAAAAAATGATACATAGTATAGGATTGCCAGTAAATGCATTGCTAGTGTAAACTAAATGTGAACGTTGTGCGAGGTGATAGAATTGACTAACGTTTCAGTGTAATCAAATGCATTTATATCGAGCTCAAATGGGCGTATGATGTGAATATCACAGACATGGACGTTTCTTAAAGCATTCATGAAATGAGGTTTTCAAGCACATATTCCTTGCATAATATAAATACCCCAAACTTTGCAATTACAAGTTATTACCCATCATATTTCCCCTACATATAATCCTGTGCCATTTGAAAGTGGGCAAATCATCTGCTAAAATCCAAATCATCCATTGGACACTTTGTCAACAAACTTTGTTTAGCTGACCAGTGATCTTGTGCAAACACCTGCTGAGCAATTCTTTCTAATAGTGGGTAGACTATGCAGTCCAAATCTATATTAGGACTATCAAGGACATCTCGTTGCAATGGGTTTGTGCAGCGGGCGAGCAATGTCACTATTATGGAGGGGATTGTTTTGATTGATTGACATAAATATAGAACAGGGAAACCCTAAACAACAACCACAAGTTCCAGTGACGTGTGACCGGAATTCCGGGCAAGGGCATACAGGCACCTGCGAGGTGGTGTACTGTCCATATATATGGACATGTTATTAGTGTCTAAATAGTGGGGCACCCTAAATTGGGACAATGGATTGATTTGGCTTAGAGAGCCCTGTTTGTCCAATAATGTTTGTCCAATGGCACAGGCCTAACACCCTAACAGACCACCAATGACAGACCACAATAGGGTCACATGATTGTATACATGTAGCCACCTGGTGGGCAGAGGAGTACAGGCAGTGCTTGGCATTTTTAGCAAAACTATGGCAATTGTATTTTGTTTGATTTTAGCTTAATTGTATCACAGTTTCATGACCACATATTTAAGCATATCCCAAACCTCTGTTATATTGCCTGTGACCTCTGTGGTTTCATGAATGCTTTAAATGTTATAGAATGAGCTATATTTGGAGCAGAGAAATAAAATTTATATCTTTATAATCAGTGGAGAAGGTAGAACATTTCACTCGTGATATGTTTAAACCTACTGGGATATATTGTCTATGGTCGATCAAAATTATCATAATGTTAAATAACGTCATATTCTTCAGGCCTTCAGCTGATATGGCGTCATAAGACACAGTGGATTGTCGGTAATACACATTGCACCTTTGATCTTATGGAGTCACAACTCCATTCATTATACTCCAAAATGCAACAATGTAAAGGATCAAACTTCCATACCAGATGATGAAGCACAGCTTATTGAAATTGAGGAATCTTGACCTTTTACCTGGCCCACAAACTCATATGAATTGTGTCCATGCTTTTACTCATTCACTTAAGTCCAGTGATTTCAGGATCATATGAATCCGAGAGATGCAGAATTTAGTCAGGGAACTATGTATCTTGGAAAAATCAGTGACTAGATTTTTCAAAATCCCACTTTAAAAATTTAATGTCTCTAAATATGTTGAACTGGACATTGCATACAAAAATAGTATACATGTGTGTATGTGTCAAATACTGTTATTGATAATGTCTCCACTAAAATACTAAGAGACTGGCAGACAAGCCATCATAAATTTTGAAGGGTAAAAAATACTTTGCATAACACAATGACACAAAGTGTTTATGTCTAGTCTGCAACAGCTGTTGGCAAGACTAAAATGTCACTTTTTTTTCATTTGTCCTTCAACATTTCAATATTCAGTAATATATCTATCTTGATATCAAGATCATGTATAATTTATGCACCGGTCACATTTGTGCCAATTTCAGTAAAGGTGCCCGACCGATAGTTTTTAGCTTTGCTTTTTGTCAGTGAGGGGGGAATTTTTTGGTCATTCCCTCCGACAACTTATATCAATTTGCAGATTGGTGAACAGTTAAAAATGAGGCTTTATTAGCAATAAAGTCATCTGGAGATAAACAAATAAAATGAATCGCAATATCTAATTAAATTTTTTTGAAAAGTATTTTTAATTGTTCTTTTAACATCTAATTGTAATTGCCATAACATTATTTCAAGTATTCTTCCAATAATTTTAAATATGAAAAAAATGATTAAAAAACATGATTACATATAAATATATGAGATCATAATCTAATCTAATTGACACACTGAATGAACCTGCACCATTATATTTATATGTTATGCTAAAATAGTCTGGATATTTAATATGTAATGCTCTTGACATAAAGCAGTATCCTTAAATTGTTAAAATTCATGTGGGATTTATTTTTCTCATAATTAACATAATACAATACAATTTCCAATTCATAATTTACAGGATTAGTCAAATGGCTGACGATCATTGAAATGTACAAATATAAATATTTTACATGGGTCATGCAACACTAATTCTCACTGCTCAAGTTTCAAAATTTGTGATAAACCAGGTGCCGCTTGTGTCATGTACAATGCATGCTGGGATAAGTTTGTAGACATGACAGCTTATATGATGACTACCATTCTGTATGTTAATACATTAATATGTTTGGGGAAAAAATCAGTTTGAAAATTTTGAAATCAATAAAGACTTTGGAAATAAACTGAATGCAATTTAATTATATGTTAAGCAACATTTTTTACCACTATGAGCCAAACTTGCATGTCTACAAAGTTCCCCTGTGTATGGTAGATTTCAACACACCAGGTAGCAGCATGGCCCACTTGAGCAGTGAGAATTATAATGACACTTGGAGCCTGACCTGGGAAAGCTTTTCTCTTTACATAAATGAGTTGCATAGGAGTCTGGAATTTGTCACTGTATTTGAACTAAACTGGTATTTTAACTAAGCATAAATAATGATAACATTCTTTTTCAAGCTTTTATGAAACATTCAAACAAATTTGCATTTTCTGAAAGGTTTTTAATACTAAGCAGCATATTTTTTAATTAATTTCCATTATGACATTGTAAAAAGGAAAACTTTTGTTTAAAAGTTGTGCAAAGTTGATAAAAGTTATGTTTTTAATAGGCTTGGTGAGGTTTAAACTTTCGACTGGCAGAAATATCTCAATTGGTACATCATTCACCTTAATAAGACTCAGAGATTCCTGGTTTAAACCGCAGCCAGTTATTATCAAATACTTAAGAGCAGACATTGTAATCAGCACTATATGAATATATATATTTTCTAAATCATGCAATAGCACCTGAGATTATGGATTTCAGAATTGTCTTCAATGCATTGGCACTGGTAGGATTTTTCATGAGGTCCTGCATTACTTCTAGTCGTTTTGAGGTGGTAACATCCTGCACCAGTCCAATGAAAACAAGGCATTGTTTGGCTAGCCATTCACAACTATGGAGGATAGCAGTGTTGAATATATGTACCAGAGTAGATAGATTTATACTATGTGCAGCTATCCAATTCTCCAGCCATACAAGAAGTTCTGGTAACATATAGCGATCAGCTAAAGCTATAGCGTCTAACAGGATCTCAATTTCGTCACCCAATGATATCGATCTTGTGATAATGTTTTTCTTTGCATACCCATGGAGATAAGCAATCAGAAGTTGAAATGCTTGAGAATTCACATCTTGAATTCTGATCTTTGACTGACTAGATTCTGCATAATGACCTTCAAGCATTGCCTCAAAAACCGGTGACCTGGCCACAAGTATTGACCTTTGACCTTTTACCTCCATTCCATCATCCATTTCAAAGATCAAGTCCACAGCCATTGCAGGGGGATTTTTACTCCATATAAAATGTTTCTGCAAGTCTGTGTCAACATTCTGCAGCTGTGGAGGCCATTTAAGATGAACATGTTTGAGCATGTGTGAGAGACTAATGATGCTGTGATTCTGAAGATGTTTGTCAGATGAGTTGAGAAATGCATCACAAAACAGATCCACTCCTGGGTACTCCAAAAACATTTTCTTCATCAAAATTTTACTCCTAAAAATAAATGTATATTGAGATTTGAAGATACATAACCACAATTTATTTTAAGTATGCTATCTTTTCACAACATTTGTACTACAAAACAATATTCAAGGTATTAATTCATTTTTGTTTCATTGATAAATTATAAACTGACTGTTCTCGTTAAGAAATGCATTAAAATGATTAAATATAAATTTCAATTACGGAGTAAGAAATGTGGTATATTGCCATTGATAATAATTAAACATATACCTGCAAAGCAGTGCTGTTGCTATCACTGCCTTCATCTTGAGTGTTTTTGACCCTGACAAGATGAGGTGCGCAAGAACACCTCGACCATATGCTCCTTCTGCCATCAGTGTTAGGTGGGATAACAGGGCCTCACGCAGCTGGTATACTCTTAATATATAGCTGTCGCATATAACATCTGCTGATATCGAGGCTGCTTCATTCAGGGCACTTGATTCTTTGGATGTAATCGGCACTGCTTCATTCAGGGTACTGGATTCTTTAGATGTAATCGGCACTGCTTCATTCAGGGTACTGGATTCTTTAGATGTACACGGCACTGCTTCATTCAGGGTACTGGATTCTTTTGATGTACTTGGCACTGCTTCATTCAGGGCACTGGATTCTTTTGATGTACTCGGCACTGCTTCATTCAGGGTACTGGATTCTTTTGATGTACTCGGCACTGCTTCATTCAGGGTACTGGATTCTTTAGATGTTCTCAGCACTGATTCTTTACTAACACAGATGTTTCTATTTGGCAAAGAGGCATTTGCTTTCACATTTTTGGGGTAAATTTTGGTTTCTTTGTCAGCATTTGAAGAACCATCCAATAGAGACTTAGTAGAGGAGTCTTTCATTGTAAGTTTTTGGCACACATAACTTGGCAGCATTGCTTTCACCAATCTCTCAAAGCAATCTGGGTCTTTGGTCATACGCAACAATATCCTACCACCCCTTGAAAGTGGATCATTTGCTTTCATAACATAATCAGTCAGACAAGACCATATGTTGTGGTTGACCAAATATTGTGATGCAGAGGGATGATAGGATATCCTTGATAACAGTGTGAGAATGTTTTGTTCTGTCATTTTCGAGGGATTCCTAGTCAGTAACATTTCATCATTTTCAAGTTTTTCAGATTCTGGGTCACTCGTAACAGAGTCTGTCCTGATGCCTGATGCAGGAGATGTCAATATGGTATCTAGGTCAATACTAAGCCTCTTGTTTGACTCCACTACCTCCAATATCTTTTTCTTAGCATTGGTTGATATGCATTTCTTACATTTATCCAAAGAATTGCTGGGACTACTTTGTGATAATTTCCTTTTTCTTCCCTTTGTGACTTTCTTCAGTTCAGGTGTTTCACTGACCACATCTCCTGGTATGGCAAATCCTAGGAACTCAGAATCACTGAATTCAGAACTTGGCATAAGGTCATCTAAAACTGCATCACTGGTAGAAGCTTTCTCTTTGTCTTTTTCTTTGATTTTGCTTTCAGAAATATTGGGGACCATTTGTTTTTCTGATTCATCCTCATCTTCTTCAGAAGAATACTGGAGCACCTCTCCACCATACCACCATGGTGATGCTGCTGCTGGTGCATCTTGGTAGGAACCAATATACTCAGGTGAGGCATACACATCATACTTTGGACTGAGAGGCTGTTGTGGTGACCACTGTGGACTTGGTGGAATGCGAATGGGACTGCATGGAGCTGGGCTCATCTGCTCTCGATCCATATTGAATGTGCTATCTGTTGAGCTGCTTGGAGATGTGCTTCCCAGATGCCCCATTAAAGCAGGTGAGGAACTACTCCTATGGATGCCAATGGGTGATTTCGGGGGTGAGGAATAGGGTGAGCCTCTGTATGGGGAACTAGGTGGGGATAGCTCAGGTGAACTGGCCCTATTAAAGCATGACTGGTCAGATTCCATTATGTTTTTGGGTCCTTTGAAATAGTCCTCCTCCATTTGGAATTCTGACACTTCTTGATATGTGGGACTGTCAATGCTATATTTAGGTCTTGTCCTTTGCTCATTGATACCAAGAGATAAGGGGTCCTTACTGTCAACCTGAACTTTACCATGCTTGCAAGTCATGTTATTAGCATCACAATCACACACACTTCCAACTCCGGGTTCAGAGAGGGAAAAGTCCATTATTATTTGCTCATTAGGTATGCTTTCATCAATCTTGTTCTCTGCCATAATAATATTTCTATTTTTGGTTGTTTCTTTATTACAATTCTTGCCACTCTCATCTGGTGCTTTGCAATCAATGTCAGCATGAGCAGAGCTGATTTGCTTCTTTTCGGTCATGATCTCATCATCTTGTATTGCTTTATTTTGATATGGATCCACTTTGCTAACTCCTTCAATAATTTCGTGGTCAAATTGGTTAAAGTCTAACACATCTACAGTGAAGTCTATCTCAGTTTCAGGCCCCAGTTTGGCCACTCTCCTCAAATGTCTCGATAACATTGAAACCATACCATTTTTTAACAGAATTTGTAAACCAGAATCATCATAGAGAAAACACACCAAGGCACTGATCATACGATTGTGGATCAACTGATATGGTTCCTCCTGTAAGAGTTTCAGTATCAACTCGAGGCCTCCAGCCTCTCTGACTTTTAGCCTATTAACTGATTCATTACAACACATGCATAATGCATTCACCATGGATAACTTCTCTTTCAATGAATTCACCCGTTTTTGAGATCTTTGTTTCAATAATTCCGCCTTTGGCTTTGATTTTGATTCTTGAGGTATTTTTATCTTGGGGGGTTCTGTCTGGTCTTTCTCTTTCTTGGTATCTTCTTCAAACATCACAAATACTTCATAGTCAGATTGGATATTGTCAAGGAAATAGCACACCCCACCAGCACTGCCAATACTAGGTCTCAGGTTATCATGTTTCACATAGGTCAATAGCAGAGATTTTGCAGTTTGAGAGATGGAGTCGTGATCCACTGATATAAGTCTGAGCAGAGATTCAGCTGTATCTGCCATAACTAACTGCCGAGCATGGTCCACTGTAACATTCCTGAAAATTTGAAAGAGGGCATTAGAAAAGGTGGAAACAAACTTTGTAATTCTTGCAGACTACAACTCCTTTAAGCAAAGAAAATATGACTACAACTCCTTTAAGCAAAGAAAATATGTTAAATATATGAAAAAAATCACTAATGAATGCACTTCACCATGAATTATACTTCCCAGCAGACACCACTTGAAAACTACATACCGGTAGTTTTCTGCTGGAATCTCAGAAACATGTGAGCAGCCAGATAACCGCATTATTTACAAATAATTCCTGTCTTAACCATGTTTTGTCTGCTGAATTTACTGTAATTTTCAACTTTGCGAACATTCTATGAGAAAATTAAATTATCCTTAAAACTCTTTGATCTGAAAAAAAGGTTATTGTTGTGATAAGAGGATTAGTTGTCTCAAGTCAATACTTTTCAAAATTCAATTGTCCAATTTCAAATAAAAAAATGTTCTCTTCCAGTGATATTTCAAGGTGTTTAATGACTTCTCAGTAATGTTAAATATCCTTCCATTGTCTTGGTGAGCAATTCAAATATTAATTCAATTCTAACAAATCAATCTTAAATTGAAAGATATTATTGATATAAAATTTTGATCCCCTGCATCCATATTTGGATGTGTGTAATGCCTTGTAAATGACAATTAATGTTGAAGCTTACAATTTGGTAAACTCCATGACTGCCTTCATGCCTCCAATCACCACTTCCGGTACATTAGATTTTAACAGATCTGCCATCTCCTTCAGCCCATCACAGTCCAGTACAGCCCTCTGGTGGACAGGTGTGTCACCCAGCAACCTTCAGTACAACAACAATATTGATGTTGTGAAATGACCATTATCTAATTATTTCAGCAATATGAAATAATGAGATCACCAATAAAAACAATAATGTCATTGACTAGATCAATATAAAGATGAGCAAGAAGATCATGCCATAAACTCTATATTAAGATTAACAAGTATGTTAATGACAAATACATACCTAAGTGTTCTGACATAGGTTTGCTGACAGTCTGTGTTTTCTGTATTTTTTAAGAAGTTGACAATCAAGGGAACTACTTGTTCCAGGTCGTGGATGACTGAACAACACTGTACATCCTGTGCTAAGTTACCCAGAATTCGACTTGTACGGTTCTGTATTGATTCTACTTCAGACTGTTGCAGGAGCTTTGCTAAATAAAGAAAGAGCCTATACTTTAGCATTAAGATAAGTAATATCTAAACTGGCTACTTTGAAATAATTTGTAGTACTGGCTCCATAAATATAAAACATTTAATGGTTTTGTAACTATCAAGTTGCTTTGTATCATCATACATTTGATATTTATAGAAATGTCAGAAAAATTATGTAGCATATGCTTATTCTGAAAATTTTCTGATTAGTGTTTTAAGAATTTGAACCTTTATTCCAAATATATCAAATCCAAGAAGCAGCATTTAATACTAAATTTAAACAAGTGTAAAAAACTCTATTTTATTCATGTCACAGTCTGCAATGACATGTATGTACATATAAACCTTGTTTATAAATAGTGAAATGTTTTGATTTTATCAGATTTGACTGCTATTCCACTTATGAATAATTACTGGAGATATCTAATGTGTGCGTGCCAAACTGAAAACCTAGTTTGATATGCTGTTCATATCCAATAAACCACTGCATTATAGACTACATATATAGACATATTAGTTCCACTGTTTTATTCTAGTCAGTGTCACTTCTAAATCGAGCCTGATAATAATCCTTAGCCCTTTTCAAAATCAAAAGTTTTCTATGATCACTAGAAATCTTTAAATGGTTTGATGTACTTACCAATTATGTCTATTCCTCCTTTTGCCAAAACCTGAAATATGATTTGAAGACATTGCAATCAATTATTGATTAATTGATTTAATCTTTCTGTTTGCTATGATGGGCATTTTAGCTTTACTAATAAAAGAAGTTATATTATTTGATAGAGTTACAATATTGACATCAAGAAGATTTCAAAGCATACTACTATGTAATACATATCTGGAATTATCATACTGAACTGAAACAATAAAGATGTTCAACAAAAGCATGAAATTTTGGATAAGTATGTACTCAGTATATAAAACAAGATTACATGACCCTTACTGAGCAGGAGTCATTACCTGCTTTCTGGTGGCATCTTCCATACAGCAGTTCCCCAATATGCTTAGGGAAACATCAACCAGCTTGTAATTGCTTGATTCCTTGACAATGGATAGAATTTTATCCAAACCTCCTAGTTCCCTAAACCTAGCAACACCCTTTGGATCCTTGATGAAACGCTTCCTTATATTCACTGCTGCATCATACACTTTTTCTGATCTTGAGCTACCCATCTGGTGAACAGCAAATGACAGTGAATTTGTGCAGTCCTTGATGGCTGATGGTGCTAATTTACTTTGTGATGTGGTTGTGTTGTTTCTTTTCTTGTTTTTCTCTTCTGGACGCTTGAGCGGGGTGCTCTTGAGTTGTGAATGAGACTGATTTTGTTGGTGTTTTCTCGTATTTTTGTGATGTTCCTCTTGGTAGCCATGACCCTCCTTAGGTTGCCTTGAATCCATGATATTCTAATTTTGAAGAGAAATGAGTGACAAAGATGTCAGAGGAAATATTTTTTTTTTAAGTTTTCAATACTTTATATGCTTTTGAACAACTCCAAAATACTCACTTTTTGTCTCAACTCAACCAAAATTGGTGTTTTAAATTATTTTCCAAATATTTAAAACATGTTTGATATTTCTGCTCTATTTAACTAATTTTTAAACTCTTTTAAACTAATTTTATTTTTAAATATAGACCTAATAGAAAATAAAAGCTAAGAATGTTTACACCTTGAATACCTTCTTGCTTTCTCGATATCGGAAAATATTTTTTTTTCTTTAAAATGATCTTCAATATCTACTTGTTAATGATAATATGACAGAGATATCTAAAGTGTATCCCGTTCACTTATAGTATACTAGGTCTCTCAGAACAGAGCCTTTCTTATAATATAGACTTCATTCTTGCCCTGTATACTAAAAAATACCTGTGATAAATTACAAATAATGAAAAACATGAGATGTGAGACTCTCCTTGGACATTTCAAACAATGATTTAGTGCTTCCATTCTATAATACTTGTATACTTTTCATATGCATTATAAAAATATCGGTTTGCTATCATTTGTATAATCAACATCATCAGAATTAAAGGCCTGCCTATGCCAACGGTCTATTTAGAATGAACTGACTGTAAAGTTCTGTGCTTCACTACAGAGGGCAGTAGGAGTCTTTTGCACCCGGCACACAAGGTCCCACTCCACGCTTGGCATTGTGGGATCGCGCACCTCCATCTTCCCGTTGAACATCACCAACATGGCAGGTATGTACTAAATTGTTATGTTTATTTATGCGAATTTTCACTACTTTAAAGGCGAATTTGTCCATGAATTTCCAACAAAATAGTGTATCAATATGTTAAGAGTAGATGCGTTTTGCACGATATGTGTTATGGATCACCGATTACGAGCAGTGCGATTGTAAATGCGTGCAGTTTTCCAGCGTCGTCGGTTCCTGATACCACAATGAATCAGTCGCCATTTTAGAAAATAATGGTATTTTAAAATGAAAATTATGTGATAAATTTACACATATGCAAACATACATGATCGCCAACTAATTCTACAAAGTATATGAAGTCAACTTACGGTAGAATTGTTCAAGCAGAGAGAGTTTTTCTTGTCCTTTTCGAACTGAACAAGTTCGCTTGGCAGCGGTTCTCACTTTGGTGATTTGTCACGTGATGAATGGCGCCGGCACGACCTACTTTTGTTCTTGACGGCACGAGGACAACAAAACTGGGCTAAGCGTAAATCTTATCCTGTCGATGACCGCCACATATAGGATAGGGAATAATTTTAACATATTAATGGAATTGGGGATATTTCCAAGTTTTTATTGAGAAATATTAGTTAATTCAAATGTAAGCCAACCCCAATTTAAAGCGGAAGTGAAATGAACTAAAAAAAATGAGTTTACAAAGATCTGCAAGCTAAAACATTTTAGACCATGTTGCAAGGAATCCCGTTACAGGTTGTCTTTTTTTGTTGAAATAGAACAATATATGAAATGGACATGGGTGATTTTAAATGCTCGCTGAGGACAAAACTATGCTTGATTTTGTAAATGAAGCCACATTTAAACAAAGAAAACATTCTTCATTTAAATCTGATTGGGGTGATGTATGCAAACAATATCAAAGTTGTCAATTCAAGGACCATTGAATTAACTATGAAAAGGTTGATATTTTAATATTATAAGCAAAACATTGTGATTGAATAAATTAAACATTAACATTCTTTTTTTTCTTCTCCTTTTTAATAACAGATTACAACTACGGCAGCACACAGGCTTCTCAGCCAAGGTGAATTCATTAATTTAAATCATCCTTGAATGTTCATTTATCAGTGATGAAAGTCTTCAGGAAATAACCTGAATTCAGGTTTTTTTCTTCAAATGTGAAATTCAAAATGATCTTAACTCAGTCTGAAACATCCAAAAATGACATTTCTGAAAATGAGTAGGGTATCTTCAGGTTAAATTTTAAGGGTTTCAGGTTTTTTCCTGTATGCTGACTTTCATCACTGATTTATAGTCTTGAAGTTAATTGTTATTTGTCCATTGATTTGAAGGGACAATGACTGATGTTCAATTTAGTTAAGGTGCCATCTGTCATGCTTTGAGCAAGGAAAAAAATTGAAATTTGTTTGCTTTTGCTCATTGACAGTTATTTTAATCAGTTGACCTTGTTATGCAATGAGCTTTATGAGGTAATCATGTGAGGAAATTAGCATGGATAGGTTGTTTAGGCATTTTTGAATTTATCTCCTTTTATGCTTCCACAGAATAGATTTTGGTTTTCATCTGTTCAAAGTTACAACAGAATCTTAAATATTGCAATATATAGTCAATCATACACTAAAAAGGAGTTAGGAATAACCTTGCACAGAGAACCATGCATAAATCACATTAAAAACATTTGTGCCCTATTAAAGAAGTCTAGAAATAGCTTAAACAAAAGGAAACCAATAAAAATCAACTTCCTATTATATCATTTTCACATTGATCTTAAATTTTTGGATGTTTGTTCCTTTCAGCTACTCGTATTCACAGTACGGGTCCACAGATACAAGTTCATATACTCAGGCCCAACCAGCTGCAGCAGCATATGGACAGCAGGTGAGATTCAGTTAATTAGGCCATCATCGTGACCAATCTCAAGATAATGACCAGATTTGGCAATGCCCTTTGTATATAATGAAACTTTCTCAGGTCTTTTCCTGCCCAAAATAAGATATCCAAATGTTAAATTTATATAATTTTTTTTGTGTAAACAGCCGCAGAGTTACAGTTCTGGTTATGATCAAACTCCAGCATACCAACAACCTCAGAGTACCAATGGTGCAACACAGAGCTATGGACAGAGTAAGTTCACCTATTTAGACAATGCACTACTGTTTAGACAATGCACTATCCATTCAATCTTCTCTCAGCCTCACCTGCACGTGGAGACGTGGATATCAGAACTAAAGTTTAAATAAAGTTATAAATAGTAATAAGTTTGAATAAAAGGAGAAATTAAATTGCTTAAGAGATAGTTGAAATTTAATTGAATAAATCAGAGAAAAATAATGATAATTGATAGACATGAATATAGTAAGTGTTTGTATTATAGTATATGATATGTTTTCAACTGTGATAGCTTCTTGGGATTTATGCAAACATTAGTTTGAAGATTTAAAGGCTTTTCAAGATTGATAGAAATTTAATTCTGGTACTAAGCTTTAGGGATGTGGTGAAGGCTAGGTATAATGCAGAGTTGTGCAGTCAAATTCCAATAGTCTTTCTGCAAATTGAGAAAAGGGCTTATAAGAGTACAAAAAATTATCTGTTAAGAACAGTTGTAGGCAATATCGTGGAAAGGGTACCAAGGTGAGAAATGTATTAGGTTTTGTAATGACCTATGTATATTTGATTGGTCCATAGAGGGAAGAGAATATGGTGAGAAATATAGAACCTATTATGGCCAGTTTTCTACTTGTGTACACATTGAACATGAATGGCAGTGCTTAATATTGCTGGTATTAACACAGCTCAGGTCATTTTGTGGTGAAGTTGTTGAAGATTTTGGTTTTGAATGAAAAATTAAGCAATGTGAATGTAAATAAAGTACCCAGGTTTGGTGTCTATTATCAAATACGTATACAGTGGTGCCATTACTGGTAAGTGCCATTACTGGTAATGTTCTGGATTAGATAAAATATGAGCGGTAATAATTGCTTGATCCATGTTATTCAATTTGAAGTTAAGTGTTGACCATCTTGAAATTTTCAGATAATTTTTGACACTGTATCAGTATATAAAAATATATCTTGAATTATGTGATTCCAATGCTTTATGAATAGACATTCTTTCATAATATGAACATTTACAATCTGTTTTTCATCAGTTGTTGGATAAAATTTGTCATGCAAGACATCAAGTGAATAATACTAATAGATATCTTCTTCAAAGAAAAAAGTTAAGTGACCTTTTTGAGAAGGGTGAAAATATATTGAAGTGTCTGTTCTCTACAGAACAAAATACTCGTTACCAAAGATATTAAATATTGCACAGAAAAACAGTTTGTTAATTAGTTGTTTTAAGGGGCTTAATACCTTCAGGAACAAAGAACCTTCACAATTGTTCATTTTGCCAAAAGCTTAAAGTGACTTTAATGGGCATGTAGATCAAATGTCTCATGAGGTCAAGAAACCTCGAAGCAATTGTATAAATTTTTGACAGCAAATGTGTTTGGGTTTGGAATGTGGTCAAGCTTTCTTATAAACAACATAGTAAATATTTGGTATTCTACTCAAAGCAGAAAAAAAACTTAATCCAATTAGAAAATTAAAGAGGGTATGATGAGGTGCAACAAGTAGATTGTGTCTTTAAAAATAATCTGTCAAATGTCACACCAATGTCTCTGATTTAAAAAAACAACAACAACAATATTACGAATGAGTACCTGCCTCACATGATCCAGTTTTCCAGATCTGTAAATTGGCAGTGTACTTTAACATGCTGTTTATTTCAAAATATGTCCATACAAGTTTGAAAGATGGATGTACAAATGTTGGTTATCTGTAAATCAATATAAGCAAGTCATAAATGATCTTTCAATCTCACTAATTTGGTATAAAATGTCTTCACCAAATGGTAATCAAAAGGAGGTTAAAACCTGAATTAATGAGAGGGGAATAATATTAAATGTGCTCGCAAAAGATAACTTTATGAAGGTTTACAAATTGTCATGTTTGTGGTGCACAGATGTTTTTGTCTTCATAGAAGCCTAAGCAAAAAGTATTCTATCATCACAATTGTATTAACCCAATAAAGAAAATACCAGTGTTTTTCAAGAATGACAAATAAAGCAACAGTGCACACTGGGCATTAATAGAGAAGGTCAGTAATGGAGAAAGGAGTTGTCAAAACCTCCAGTTTAGAATTGATACATGAGTTGGCAAATCTGGTAATTTGGCAAATTGTGGTACAAAATTGGATTCAGACTGTAAAAAAAGATAACATTGTCAAAGACAACAATTCCCAGGTTAAGAGAAATGAATTGAGATCTGACTGGTTGTGTATTGATTTTTTTAAACAAATGAATCCATATTAACCTTGGACATTAAAACTTTCATTGTGATTGGTTTGAGATCTCTGGCAGGTTGTGATTCACATCTTTGTCAAGCATCACATTAAACATAAAGATATGACATTACATGTAAATCAGTATTAGGAAAACTGCATGTTAATTGAGAGATTTAAAAAGATGCTTAATAAGTTATCTGGCATAAGAGGTTGCTGTGTACCATTTTTCAGGGTCAAGCAGTTATGATCAATCAAACCAGGCTGGGTACGGGGGTGACCAGGGCTATGGCCAGCAAGGTAGGATGGGAGGATCATCCAATATATTAATGTTAATGCTGCAGTGATAATTTTGGTACACTGACCAAGCTACTGTCTGTTGAGATAGTGAAAACTGTTTAGTTTGGGGCAATGGACTATTCATGCTTCAACCTGATTCTGCATGTAATTAAGAATCAAATTAGGAAGTGTTGTAGGGCTTGGTGGTCCACTGCCATGGATCATAACATACCAGAATTGTCACTGCCTATTTAAAAAAAAAATTATTGTTGTCTGAACTTCTTTTCACATTTGTCACCGTCATAATGTGCACACAACCAACTTTATGCAAGTGTTTCTTACAAATAAATAATATTTATACATAAATGAATTGTAAACTGGTTGATTAATATTAGACATTCCAGGCAGAACTAACTTAATTGAGTGGAAGTGTTTTTGGTTTGGTCATATCTAAGGTTTTTGAGTTTTCAGTCTTAAACATGGTAACCTGATTTGCATGGTGTCTTATAAGGTCTTCCCAAGTATCATGGTCATGTTTACCTCTTAGGTTATATTCAGTTTCATTTAAATTTTGGTTGTACAGGGGTTTTTTTTGTCCAACTTTTAGTTTTCACATAGGTCATTTCATTGGTGTATTTTTGATTGTTATAGATACACTTCTATATGCATCTTGTGTGTCCATAGGCTGTGCTAAAAAAAATAAACAGAGTTGTATCTCTTGAGGTTGATCACTAATAGCTTAAAGGTTACAAGGAACATATTGGGATCAGCCATTCCGACAAAGGTTTAGAAAGTGAGAGATTTGAAATTGAGATGGCTTTGTCCCATTGGTTGTTTGCAGGTCAGCCTAGTTATGGTCAGCAACCACAGAGCGGCTATGGCCAGCAACCACAGAGTGGATATGGCCAGCAGAGCAGTGGCCAGTATGGACAATCTGCTGGATATGGACAGACTCCAGATCAGTCTGGCTATGGACAGCAACAGGGATACGGGCAACAAGGTATAACCATCTGCTGGCAGACTTCCTTGGTGTTGTATCGTGGTGTAGATACCAGTGGTTCACCACTACTGCATGGGTGAAAGGTTTAGGACTAGAGGTGAAAAAAAGGTTTTCAAGCAAGTTCATTTTCTTGAAAGTTAAAAAATTTGTATAAAACGAGAGTCAAAGTATGTTTTTACAGATTGGTATCAGGTGACTTTCACCCATGTAGGAGGCTTTAACAGGTAAAAACGGTTTTTGAAAGAAAGGTCTGGTTTGACCCCCCAAAAATGAATAGGCTGTGATAAAACAGGCCTATGTAGGGGTTTTAACAGGTGAAGGATGCCACATGTTGTTAACTATAAAGAAGTTTGTATTCGCCATGCTAATCCTCATTTAGTGTTTTGTAGAAGCTGGTCACAAAAGTGTTCAATCTATGGTAGAGAGTTAGAAAAATGTACATACGTTGTAATAAGTCTAACCAATTAAGACTGAATTCCCTGAATCGTGCGGGAGCAGTACCATAAAGGCCAACTGAGCATTCAACAGAAATTTAATATAGTTTTGGTGTTGATTAGGTGCTGGCGGGTATGGACAACAGCAGGCACCACCCCCAGCCAGTGGAGGCTATGGACAACAGCAGACAGGTGGTTATGGCCAGCAACAAACCGGCGGCTATGGTGGCCAGCAACAACAGTCAGGTGGAAGTGGTGGCTATGGGGGCCAGTCAGGCGGTTATGGTGGCTCCTCTGGTGGCTATGGCCACGGTGGCTCCTCAGGTGGTGGCGGTGGCTATGGCGGTGGCCAGTCTGGTGGCTATGACAATGGAAGTAGCTATGGTTAGTATTGGCTAATAGCTCTGGAAATGTGTAATATAGACTTAGTCATAAAAAAAACATTAATCTTGAGGGGGGGAATAAACATTTTTTGTTCCTATACTATAATGTTATATTGAACAAAAATCTGATGATTATTTGCAGGAGGTGGCAGAGGAGGAGGAGGATTTGGTGGAGGGTAAGTTTTCTTGGCTTAAGAATTATAAATGGGTGCTACAGACAAATGCAGACTTGTGACCATTGTGACCACATTTAGGAGATAGGCAGGGCTGCTAAACTTAAAGCTGTCAGTCTATTTTACAGCTCTTGGAGGGGCATTTCATATGCACAGATCAGAAGAAGGCCACCTGTGTTGTAGCAGACTTAAAAAATCATTTATTGCAGCTTAGCAAGTTCTGGCAGAGGTACATGTCCACTGGTGGGATGATATTGTTATTACTGAATGCTGAATTGGATGTGGTGAGTACATAGGGGTAAGTTGTGACAAATGATAAATGGGTTTAGTCAGGGACACAAGTCTGCAGTCTGTTGTCACATGTAAAATTGGTCACTTGAAAAAAATAGATCTGTGGTATTTTGATTTAGAAGAACACAGGAAAAATATGGGACAATAAAAGCAGTAATTGGTTCACATTTGAGTACAAGTTGGTATTTGAACATATGAATCATTGCAAGAATGTGTACATTTGGTGAAGATTGGTTTGACCATGAATTAAATGGGTCCACAATTGTGTCTCAAGTTAAAACAAATATTAAGGGGGCAAGAGAATTGCATGGAAGAGTATTGGTGAAGTATAACATTGCTCATTCACAAGTGTGTTTTCATGTTGGGTATTTGTTAAAGTCATAAAAGTGTATATTTACATGGGTATTAGTTGAAAGTTATAGAAGTGTATTGGGTGGTGTCAATTGGGTATTGCTACTACTAAGAGTCATGGGTAGTGATTTCTATTATTGACTACATATTCATTATTACAACTTGTTTGTGGCATTGCCACATGATAATATTTGCCTTTTGTCAGTATCTATTTTCAACAGGGTAAACATTTCAGCTAGCATGGCTTCAGAAAGCCACAATCAACTTCCAAATCAAAACAACCTAATAATTTACCATCATAATAATGCACTCCAAAATAATGGATTTTGTAACTTCAAGGTCATGATAAAGAGTTTCTGAAGTAACTGATGATACTTAAAAAGCTGTATAAATATACAAATCCTTTGGTATTCAATCACAATTTATTCAGTAATAATTGGTTAACATGTCACTAGTAAGATCATGTGAATGAACTACTTAAAAGGTGGATAAATATCACAAATAACAGTGTTGATAACACAAGTTTACGTGTTTCTTCATCATAAATGACACTTGATATTAGTTGGTTTGGTAAAGTAATTTTTGCTTTGATATCATATAGGTCATTCTGACACAGTTCCATCACATTTGAATATATTTAAATAACCAGTTTTTAATTCATTGTAAGCTAGTATTGAGTTAAAGTGCAACAAAAATAAAATGTTTTGGCATCTACCTTTATTTCACATTATAAGATAAAGATACAAGCATAAGAGTGCATACTGTTAATGGTTGGTTGGCGTGGAAAGTTAATTAAAAAAAAAAAGAAGCTGTTGAGATTGGCCATATAAGCAAGAGGCCATTGGATGTGTCTCGCCAAACGAGCAGAATGTACAAGTGTCTCCATCTAGTGGCCATGTATTGCAGTCTACCAGTGTTGTAGTGTGTAAAGCACACCAGGCACATGCGTGGACTGCCAATACTAAGCCTTGATGTATTTACAGCCGTGGGAGAGGCGGTTACAACAGAGATGGTGGTAAGTGGGAGAGAGGAGGCTCTTAAACTATATACTGTTTGAAATGGCAAACTTAACTGGGAAGAACCTAGGGCAGCTGATTTCTGGTTCCCATCATATCATACAAGGTGGAATGTCTCACATGGTCACACACATGTATCCTATGTTTATCACTGTAGACTGTTCAATGCACAGGTGTATATCTGAAGATTGTCTCATAGTGATTAACGTCTTGGGTAGGACTTATTGCTGGAAATGTGTAGAGGGGATGGGAATGGTAGAAATGCTTCTTGTTATGAAAATAAGATTTCACTCCAGGTAAGTATTGCATAAAAAGGTTCTTCCCAGTTTGTATTGCTATCATATTGTATTGAATGATTGCCTCCTTGGATGTTTTTATAAGTTAGCACCAAATCTGATATAACGATATGATCAAATTGCCTATACGTCTGCCCTGCTCGGATATGAGAGGGTCTAACGCTTCTCTTGTGTTGTCTCATCCCTGACTGTCTCATCTTCTGTGCATGGGTAAATGTGGTGGTTATCTAAAAGCAATCCTATCAGACATTACCTTGGAAAAAATGTACAAATGGATTGTATCAAACGTTCAAAGAAAGATCCACTGTTTTTGCAATTGTGGCTGCATTATAAAAGAGTTCAGCATTAATAATGAAAAGGTACACCATGAGATAACAGTTTTATTTTTTGAAGTGTAGACGGTTGAGCTGCAAACAATTAACATGAGGTGGACCAAACTGCTTGGCCAGGTTACACATTTCTTTGTGCTTAAGAACTGAACATCAAAACAATGAATGATATTGAATTCTTGTCTGAAACATGAATGCTGCAAGATATCCAAAGACCTGCATTGAGATCAGTTGCAGTGTTTTTGAATGTAAACTTCACTTCTCCATTCATCCACATGTGAATGCTGTTGAATCTTGTCAGGGAGCAACAAGTCTATATGAATGATATCTAAAAATAAGTTAGGATGATAGGTTATTTTTAGTTTGTTGATATTTTAAAAAAACATAACACTTGGTATTTACATGTGATTTCTGAAAAAGATGGGAATGTTGACATTTCAAAGAAATGTTTGGGGGAAGAGTTCTGTGTGTAGCATTTATACCAGTTTAAACCATGAAAATAAAGAGGCATATGTTGTGAATGTATGAAAAACACTGAAGGGTTAAACCATTATATAGTGCATGAAGCAAATGGTATTGAGAAGCTTAGATTTGTTAGTTTGTGTCCACCTCTAAGGTTGATTTGTTGCTATATTTATCAGTGTATACACAGACGAGTATCTATAATCAACTGACATTGCTTTCACACATCCTACAGTTCCTAATGCACAGTTTGGTTTATTATCTCAGAATTGAGAGGAAACCCCTTTGATACCATCGATAGTTGATTGATCTTTATATAGTAAACTAGTGACTAATTATGTGTTTGTAATCTACACTATTCTACATACAATATGATGTACATACGTGGTGGGTCCAATATATCGACATTCAGATATCAGTGTTTTGCTGTATTGCACACCTGCTTTCCACATGGTGCCCAACAATAGTTGGGAAGTAATTTTCAGCTTACCTGTTGGTTACTCAATCTTGGTACAATTTCATCCAGTATTAACTCCCAATAGAGTTAATTGATGAATTTAACAAGGTTTGGTTATCTGTGAATAAGACATGAACTTGACTAGGTATATTGACAGTCGCTACATGATGGTACATGGTTGTAGATATGTGAGGCGTCGTTGTGTCCCACTATTAGTTGTTTACTTTTATAAGTGGTCTGATTTTGATTTATTAATCATGATGCTGGTGTATGGTAGACTGAGCATGTTAGGAATTCTAATCAACTTTTTTACAATTTGTTGCACAAACTCCTGTCATAGCTTGATAGAGCCAACACAAACTGCATTACTAGCAAGGGAAATGTATTGTCTATAACTGTTTCCAACAGGAGCTTGTGCTGATATTGGTTTGCTTTATCAAATATACTTTAATGAGAATGCTGCAAACTAACCCCCCAAAAGTAGAAGTTCAAATTCAAGTGAATATATTTTTATTTAGGTTTTATGAAGTGTCTGGTTTGCAGCATTGTCTTAATTTGCAACTGTGGTCCATTCTGAATACTAACATGTATATGGGTGTGTCTTTATTAGGTGACAGATTTGGAGGTGGAGGTGGTGGTGGCAGCGGTGAACCCACCATGGAAATCCAGCACGACACAGTGTTTGTCCAAGGACTTTCAGCAAATATCACAGAAGAAATGCTTGCAGATCATTTCGGTTCAATTGGAATCATAAAGGTAAATCTGGGGGGAAGTTACAGTGCAATTGAAAACAATTAATATCATTGAAATTGAACATGGTAAGTGATGTCAACATATTACTAATAGCTCTTAATTTATGATGTGCAGACTGACAAAAGGAGTGGTAAACCCAGGATCTGGATCTACAAGGACAAGATGACTGGTGTGCCTAAGGGAGAGGCAACAATCACTTATGATGATGTCAATGCAGCACAATCTGCGATCTCATGGTTTGGAGGTAAGTGAAATGGAAATTCCATATATTCCTGGTAAAGGGCATGTCTTGATCTCTATTCCTCACAAATCCTGCTGTAGTATTGGTAGGATAGTAACCCACAGAATAGAAATGATTATCTCAACTTTATGTTTGCAACGATTTCTTGTAACTTAAGACCCACTTTTGTTGAATATTACAGACAAAGACTACAAAGGCAAGATCATCAAAGTCGAGCTTGCACAGAAGAAGGTCTTCCCTGGTGGTCGTGGACGTGGTCGTGGCGGCTTTGGTGACCGCGGAGGCCGAGGTGGAGGTGGACGAGGAGGTGGTGGTGGTAGCCCCATGGGAGGTGGACCATCACGTCAAGGAGACTGGAAATGCCCTAAAGAGTGAGTAATACTAAACCCATACACTTAGTGTCAAGCAAGGACAGCCTGAAAACTTGGGTGGTGGTTCTATCATTCTTTCTTTCCTTCAACTTTGATCTCCTGAAACTACTGGCCCAATTTCTTGGCCATAAATAAGTAGGTAACTTGGATTGTCTATCTATTTTCCGTTGGGCCCAGAATTGTTTACAATTTTTAATAAAGAAATTGTGAGATTTGTTAACTAATATGCGATATGAAAATGTTTCAGGGATTGTGGTAACAATAACTTTGCATGGAGAAATGAATGCAATAGATGTAAAACAGAGAAACCAGAAGGAATGGGAGGTGATGACAGCGGCGATGATGGAGGTGTGTATTTTGAGTTGTTTTGAAATATTTTGGGGGAAATTTGAATTAAAATATGTTTTTCATGTTAAGATCAATATTCTGCAGTTAATTTACATTTGCATTCCATTATTTCTAAACAAAAATATTCTTTGTTGAAATTTTGTTTAATTGACTTATCAAGAAGTGTTAAAAAACACTAATTTTAGATCGTCTGTGCTCCCAATCCAGAGAGATGATGTCAGTGTCGAAAAGTACAGTGAGAAGGCTTTCATGAATGTTTATATATACAGGTTTCCGTGGAGGACGTGGAAGAGGTGGCAGAGGAGGATTTGGTGGACGTGGTGGGTTTGGAGGTGACCGTGGTCGTGGAGGACCAGGAGGCCGCGGTGGACGAGGAGGATTTGGTGATAGAGGAGGATTCCGTGGGGGTCGAGGAGGCCCAGGTGGACGAGGTGGATTCGGAGATAGAGGACGTGGTGGACCTGACAGATCCCGGTGAGCACAGAATCAACTATTTTGTACAGTTCTAATTGTTTGTAACATAAGCAATGCTTCATATGATATTTGGTGAAACAAAATGTATACTTACAATTAATTATTAAAGGAAAAAAGTTTTTAGGATACTATGCCAAGGATTCATGATTGCAATTTAGTAAAAAACATTTACTTGATTTTCAGTGGTGGAGACAGAGGAGACCGACGGGACAGACCATACTAAAAACATCACAGCCATCTTGCATTTATGGGAAGAACACAAGGGAGGGCTATGAGGGTTGATCGAATGGGAAAGAATTGTATGGACAATGTTAAGCATGGAAATAAGGAAGATGACACTTTGGGAAGAAGCCATTTCATACATTTACAAGAATTTTATGTATTTGTAAATGTTCTTTTGAAGACAAATTATTGTATAGTATGTCACATTATATTCTTTATTTTGTACTTATGGACAAGTGAACAGTAGTATGTGGTGCTGCCTGCCATGAAAAAAAAAAGAAATTTAAAAAAAAATAAAAAATGGAAAAGTTTTACAAAACTTCATTTCTATATTTATGTATATGCAGCTGCATATAAAATGTAAAAAATTATTACTGAACATCTTGTATGAGAGATATACAGGTTATGTTCAATTTTATTTCTGACCGAAAGATTTAATTATTTTAAGTGTGTCATTGTGAAAAAAAATCGTGAATAAAATCTTAGTAACTTTTTTATAATAAACATGATTTTTTTATTATTTTATTTGTTGTACCATAAAAGTATTGGCCCAACTTTTCATATGCTTTTGAAATCTCAGGGAACACATGAGAATGGCACTAGGGGTTGCAAGGCAGTTGTGAAATAGTAGGGCAATGATCACATCCAGTCACCAGGACCCAGGTCACCAGGAATATGGAAGTTAGGTATGGGCTGCCAATGAATGTCAATAGGTAAAGGGGGTCAATGTGGTTCACATACTGTGTATGAAAATATTGGCCCTCCCTGATACAGTGCTACAAAATACACTTTTACTGACATTTGACCCCACCTTGTGACCTGTAAGGGAATGGAGTTGTTTCATTATAATCTCAGAATAGTGCAGATCTCTGGCTATAAGTGGGTCAAGTACTTTATCGTTCCTCTACTCGAGTTCTTGCTAAATATGACAACAAGTCTTTTAAAATAAATTTTGCTGACTTTGTTAGACTCCCATTTCATTGCCAACATCCAATTGGGAACACCACGTCCTTTGTGGAAGTTATCTAAGCTGGAAATTTTTACTTGAGTGATTTTTTTGTTGTAATGTTTGTGATTATTTTATGGAAAAGCAAATTGCTTCATAAATCATCATCTTTCCCAGAGCAGGCATGAGCAGAAAATGTTGGCCAATCAAAATACAAGTTGAATTTAAGCCAAATGGAACACACAGAATTGGTCCCCTGAAAATACATCTTGCTTACTTGTAGCTAAGAACTCTAACCAGCAGTTTAAGAGGCTGCGAAGCAAAATCAGTTTCCCCCTCAACTGCAGAATCTATGCCTCTAAACTGGCACTCAAAAGACCTTTGTATTGACCTAGGCCATTTATTTTTAACCTCTAATATTATATAATTCGTTTAATTAAATTATAAAAAATCTTAAAAGTTGTGACTGCATTGAACTCGGGGAAAACTCTGAAAAAATAACATAATGGAAAAAGAACTAAGCCTAATGGAAATAGATAGAATTATACCTCTGAAAATACAACATCTTGCCCACTAATATATAAAGGAAATGTCATGAATGATTAACAAAGATAATAAATATTGGGCATGCCAGACAACCACAAGGTGCAGTTGTGCAATGTCAGTTTTATTTTGCCCCTGCATCCAGTGACCTTAAGGTCACATATTTTGTGTGGGAAATATTGCATTGGTAACAGGATAATGATTTACAAGACATCAATGAATATCTCATCAAAACCGAATTGGGATCTTGTATGGAAAACCATAACCTGTTTGCCAGTTACATTTTATCTCAGTTCTGTGTTTTCATTCAAGCCAGCAGAGCTATCCACCCATGGGTTATGTTTTAATTAATTTGATTTCCTTTCACATAATATGGCTTAAAATCAAGCACGGCGATATTTGGAAGACAATTTTGTAAATCTGACAGTGTACTATTAGATAAAAAATTGAAAATTTAGAAAAAAATAATGAACTGTGAATAGTGAATTAGTAACAAATGCTGAATTGCACTTTACTGCACGTTATTAAAAAGAAAACTATTTTACTGCACAGTTTTACAGTATTTTAAAACTTGAGCTTTGTATTATTTTAGGAAATAACATTCTCTATAATTAAAATCTTTCAGATGTAATAAAGTCATAGTTTGGGATAGACAATCATGAATATGTTAAAAATGCTTTTTTATTTACAAATACTTAATATACAAAATGTACATTTTTTCTGTTTTTGCCATGGATTAACAGTATTCCATATTATCCCTAATAGCTGCCCTCTACCTAATTACCACCCCCTCCTGTCTGAAGTCTATCTGCAGACCAGGCATTGGTAGCTGGGGTAGTGGAGCTACAGACTTACAACCCACAGAGGTTTACTATCTCAATAATTAATATGTAAACAGTACTCACAACTTTACTTGTAATACCCCTGCAAACATATCAAACAACTCCTCATGTTTCAATCAATGTGTAAGATCTGACACCTGAATGCTGAGTGAAGGTCACATGTGGGTCATAGTATGGTGCCCAGTAGCACACCCCAGTCTCTTGTATTGTAGCTTGATTGGTTATTTGCCCTATTGGCATGTGGTCGAGTGGGGGAACTACAGGGCTCAACACTGATCATAAGAGATTGTCATTTTCAATACTTAACATGCTTAGTTGTTTTGTGTCTGGACTGACATATTAATTTTTATTAGTTCATCTAAAATATATTGAATAAAACTGTACTGTACAATTATCCTTACCATCAAACTATTATTCAAGAGCAACAAGATGTGGCCATTGAGTTACTAAACATCTATTGTGAATCTGGAAAACAGTCAATTCTGAACCCTGGTCTTGGCATGTCAGCCAATCACATATTAATGGCCCACTTAGAGACAATGTTTCTGCCCCAGGGAGCAGCAATTAGGGATAATACGTTATATACATAGTTATGACAATTTAAAATATTCCAGAATTTCACAACATGAAAATATACTTTCCCTGAAAATGTCCTGTCACATTTTAACACAATTTCAATTGTAAAAACAATAGCACCATGATGAGTACGTTTTGTGATTCATTAATTTCTGTTTTGAAAGATTTGATTATTTTTATGTTAAAGTCATGATTTTGTGCTTTTTGATAATGTTGGATTCACAGTACCTATTCTTAGGTAATAATCAAACATAGTCAGGAGTCTCAACTCTGTTTTTCGAGGAGAAACCTTTTTTATTTCTCCAAAATATGCAAGGGAGGAGATGAGAATTGTTTTTCTTGGGCTGACATTTTACAAAACTTAATTTATACTCAGATCTTTTGTTCCACATCATGGACATTTTAAAAACTTTGATATATATTCTAACAACAGACAAGATATTCCTTTTCTGGGGTATGCATGTAAAATTTATATCATATTGACTTTTAACTTTTTTGACTTGGAAATAAGTTCTTCAAGTTCTGTGCATGTCTATTTGCCAATTGCAACAAATCAAATGGTGAAGCACAAATGAATTATGAAATGATATACAATATATACACATCCCAGCAATATATATACATCCCAGTCTTGCTGCAATATCTACAAATCACATATTACACATAAACATATGCACGCATCAGGACGGAATGTAAATGAATTTCTCATGCAGCTATTTGGGTAAACTTGTGTCCAATTACTGAAAATCATCCCACCTTTCAGTATTTTTTTTATAAATCTTCAATAAAACATTGTCCCAATTGTGACCAATATATGTTGAATATATAGTTCACATAATTGTGATAGTTACTGGTCATTTCGCACAAGCCCCTGTTCAAATTTGATTGTAACTTTTTTGACTGCACTTGTTTGACTCTATGAGATTAAACCACCTACTTTATACTTGTTCTTTTCAGCATAAGTTTGGTCTTCAGGGTCAGTTAGCCTTTTTGAAGGATGTTTCGTGACTATTGAGCACTTACAGAGTGAACAGGGTCAACACATTTCTTCCAGTCATGGTCGAACTAGAATTCTCTTGACCGTTCCTTTTTGTCACTTGTTACGCCATGGTTGAACAGGATCCTGTGCAAACAGCTTGGAACTTATGGTGATAATGCAATCCCTTCATGACATGTTTTCAGTGCCTCGATGATAAAACTCTGCCACAAGATAGCACCAATTATGGAGAGTTGATTAAATGAAGATTAATTTGGATCTTGTTTTTAAGGATTGTTGGACAATTACTGTACTTTTTACAATAAAAATGTCGAGAAATAGACAGCATAAAGATCCATTATACTGTCGAGTGGATCATGCTTTTCTTTTAGTTCCAATATGCCTTTAATGTTTTTACTAAATTCAATTCAACAAAATCGTCAATTAAAAAATTAACTTCTTCTAATTCATAATTTCTGATCCTATAATTGGAACAAATAATATCAACATATCTATACCAACAAACTTTGCAGCAAAATGAGAATAATATCTAATAAGGGGACAGCATTTGATTATTAACTATCTGATATTTAACTACTGCTACCACCAAGGTTTGGTCATTATGAAAAGTCCTATTATAAAAAATACTGCAGTAAGCCCGAATGCTATGGTATACATTGGTGGATCAGAGGCATTATGGGATAGGAAGGGATAGAAGAGTTCTCTCCAACAAGCTTCCTGCTTACAAACCAACTCCTCCTCCAAGTGCTTAAGTTCGTACCTGAAAATAACAAAAACATACAACATTCACATTATTAAAACACAATCACTTGTGATTAAAGTAATATCATCATAGAAACCTCCAATTGTAATCATTATCTTTTCACGACAATCTCAGTACATGTTTTACTGTACAATTATTCAACTTTTCTTACCTGTGGAGCAAACAAGGTATATGTTTTTTTTATCAGTCTGGATAAAATATTAACTAATATTTCTCTTTTGCCACCTATCAACCATTATGTACATAGTACAAAACAATGTATGTACCCAATAAATACCCCAAGATCTGAATTTGAAGTTAATAATGAAGCAACATGTTCTGAACTGTGACTATTGGTACACAATATAATTGTGTTATCTCACATTGTCCTGGGAGGAGGTGATGATGCTGGGACTGACTACTGGTACAGTTATCTTACTTTGTGCTGGGAGGGGGTGATGATGCTGGGACTGACTACTGGTATGGTTATCTTACTTTGTGCTGGGAGGAGGTGATGATGCTGGGACTGACTACTGGTATGGTTATCTTACTTTGTGCTGGGAGGAGGTGATGATGCTGGGACTGACTACTGGTACAGTTATCTTACTTTGTGCTGGGAGGAGGTGATGATGCTGGGACTGGCTACTGGTACAGTTATCTTACTTTGTGCTCGGAGGGGGTGGTGATGCTGGGACTGACTGCTGGTACAGTTATCTTACTTTGTGCTGGGAGGGGGTGATGATGCTGGGACTGACTACTGGTACAGTTATCTTACTTTGCCCTGGGAGGGGGTGGTGATGCTGGGACTGACTACTGGTACAGTTATCTTACTTAGTCCTAGGAGGGGGTGGTGATGCTGGGACTGACTGCTGGCATGGTTATCTTACTTTGTGCTGGGAGGAGGTGGTGATGCTGGGACTGACTACTGGTACAGTTATCTTACTCTGTGCTGGGAGGAGGTGGTGATGCTGGGACTGACTACTGGTACAGTTATCTTACTTTGTGCTGGGAGGAGGTGATGATGCTGGGACTGACTACTGGTACAGTTATCTTACTTTGTGCTGGGAGGAGGTGGTGATGCTGGGACTGACTACTGGTATGGTTATATTACTTAGTCCTAGGAGGGGGTGGTGATGCTGGGACTGACTGCTGGCATGGTTATCTTACTTTGTGCTGGAAGAAGGTGATGATGCTGGGACTGACTGCTGGTATGGTTATCTTACTTAGTCCTGGGAGGGGTTGGTGATGCTGGGACTGACTGCTGGCATGGTTATCTTACTTTGTGCTGGAAGGAGGTGATGATGCTGGGACTGACTGCTGGCATGGTTATCTTACTTAGTCCTGGGAGGGGGTGGTGATGCTGGGACTGACTGCTGGCATGGTTATCTTACTTAGTCCTGGGAGGGGGTGGTGATGCTGGGACTGACTGCTGGCATGGTTATCTTACTTTGTCCTGGGAGGGGGTGGTGATGCTGGGACTGACTGCTGGTACAGTTATCTTACTTTGTGCTGGGAGGAGGTGGTGATGCTGGGACTGACTACTGGTACAATTATCTTACTTTGTGCTGGGAGGAGGTGGTGATGCTGGGACTGACTACTGGTACAATTATCTTACTTTGTCCTGGGAGGGGGTGGTGATGCTGGGACTGACTGCTGGCATGGTTATCTTACTTTGTGCTGGGAGGGGGTGGTGATGCTGGGACTGACTGCTGGCATGGTTATCTTACTTTGTGCTGGGAGGGGGTGGTGATGCTGGGACTGACTACTGGTACAATTATCTTACTTTTTGCTGGGAGGAGGTGGTGATGCTGGGACTGACTGCTGGCATGGTTATCTTACTTTGTGCTGGGAGAAGGTGATGATGCTGGGGCTGACTACTGGTACAATTATCTTACTTTGTGCTGGGAGGGAGGAGGTGATGCTGGGACTGACTGCTGGCATGGTAATCTTACTTTGTCCTGGGAGGGGGTGGTGATGCTGGGACTGACTACTGGTACAGCTATCTTTGTGCTGGAAGAAGGTGATGATGCTGGAACTGACTACTGGTACAGTTATCTTACTTTGTGCTGGGAGGGGGTGGTGATGCTGGGACTGACTACTGGTATGGTTATATTACTTAGTCCTAGGAGGGGGTGGTGATGCTGGGACTGACTGCTGGCATGGTTATCTTACTTTGTGCTGGAAGAAGGTGATGATGCTGGGACTGACTGCTGGTATGGTTATCTTACTTAGTCCTGGGAGGGGTTGGTGATGCTGGGACTGACTGCTGGCATGGTTATCTTACTTTGTGCTGGAAGGAGGTGATGATGCTGGGACTGACTGCTGGCATGGTTATCTTACTTAGTCCTGGGAGGGGGTGGTGATGCTGGGACTGACTACTGGTACAGTTATCTTACTTTGTGCTGGGAGGAGGTGGTGATGCTGGGACCAGGGTGTAGGTGACGGAGCTGCTGAGCATGAAGGACTGCACCAACTCCTCTGCCTCCACACTCTCATTGTGACATCTCACACCTTCTGATCCTCCACAACTCATCTGCCACATCCGTAAACTGTAACTGTAGTGAGCAAAACAGGCAGCCAGAATTAGTATAAACAATCAAACAGAAATGTAGTTGAATTGACCATGCATGGGTAAACATTGTAAATCCCAAAACTTTTGCACAAGAAAAACATTTCAATAATAACCTGATTTTAGCACCAACCACATTATAAATGGGTTTCCAGTTGGAGCGCCCAGCTATGGCATACAAGATATCAACATGTATACCAGCAGGTATGTGAGGACACCTTCCTGTTAGTTGACTCACATAGTCTGCATATGTGACAGGTGGAGCTTGGGTGAAAGACTCATCTCCCAAGTCATCTGTGATGTTCCCTGTGGTGTCATTTGCAGATTCAGTGGTGGTGATTTCTGTGGTCATCACTTCAGAGGTCATCATGGTCTCTGTGGTCATCACAGGCTCTGTATAGTTCGGCATCAACCATGCCAGGCTCTCTCTGCAATGTGCAGCACATTATAATGAACAATCCATACTTGAAAACTCCTCTCTAAATCACTCTCGGTTGTGTTCTTTTCATTCTTTATGGTTTTTAAAAGCTAGCTCTATTTAAATCGAAAACTGTTTGGGAAATATATTATATTGAAGAAAAAAAATAAGGTATTTTGTTTTTGATTATTATTTATTTCTTCTTTCTAGATGCAATTTAATATTAAATCTATTTGAGGGTCCTTTACACTATTCATCAAATATTACCTGAGAATATCAATCCATTCTGTGGTAAGGGTGAATCGGTCAGGGTCACCTCCCAGGCTCAAATAGCTGGATGGCATCAGTAGATCCTGCTGGTTCAATACCAACTGCCTGTATACAAACCAGACTTATATATTGGAAATGTATAGAACTTGTTATATATTTCTTGAATCCAATGTTTACTTAAGATATGGGCTCAATCCTCTTAGTAAAATGTAAAGTGATGTGGCATGGATGTATCACAGAAACAGACTGCAGAGTGCCATGAGAAAGATAAATTACATTCCCACAAAATTCAAGAAATTTGGACAAGGTGACAGTCAATGGAAAACCCGGCCTCAAGAGAGAAAGACAAGATGAGCGTGAAGGGATATCTGTAAGCACAGTATCAATAAAAAGGCCAACTTTAATGTCAAGGAATACTGGTAAGTCAAGTGACAATAGGAAAGGACAAGTTGAGTGAAAGGGATAATGGCAAGCCAAGTGACAATAGATAAAGACAGGTTGTGTGTAAGGGATAATGTTAAGTCATGTGACAATAAAGAAGGACAAGTTGAGTGAAAGGGATAATGGTAAGTCAAGTGACAATGGATAAGGACAAGTTGAGTGTCAAAGGATAAAGGCAAACCACTACCCAATACTGGTTATGGGTAAATGAGATTTTACTAACTCAATTCCTAAATTCCAAAGATTTATCTTATGAATCTTATGTCATTAAGGTGCCATCATTCCGGCTAATAACTCTAAACTATAATTTTCAAAAATGATGGTAGAATTTGTTTAGACTTAACAAACAGAGATAAGAAATACCCACCTCAAATTCTGACAATTCTGCAGGTCTGACTGTGATAATCTCAGCAGGCAACTTCCTGATGTATCCTCCCCAAAGGTAGTAATCTGACGGCCAGAATTCTGACACAAGCCATCAGATCCTGGTATTGGAGAAAGAAAAAAAAATGTTTTTCAAAAATAAATTAAACATTATAAATATTTCAAGCTTGTTTTTTTGTTGAAATTTAAAGTGAAAATAACAAATACTATTTATTGCCACACCTGCACTCCAGACGGAGAGACGACTTGTATCATTGATATCTATGTATCTAAAGTCAAGTGTTGAATCGTTAAAGACTGCAATACCACTTATCAAATCCCGGCCTATTTCGTAACCTGAAATTTAAATAAAATATTCTTTACATATAAAATCTGTATATACCGATAATGATATAGTTCAAGAACACACAACAAATACATCCTTTCAAAAGTCTTGTTAATGATATTAGGAAAAAAAATCATATTCTTGATTGTCTTTCTGGTGGAACTATTTAATATATGATGCTCTTTATATAATTCAATGAATCTAATGTTTTTTATCACAGTGTTGTCAATTGCAGTTTAAAAAAACATTTTGATAATTACAATTATCAATATGGGTCATACATTTTTCAGACAACATCTTACATCAAATATTTCTAAAAAACATACCAGGATTTCCTGAACGTTCATATCTTTCTCCAGTCATTGCTGTTGTATTTTCAATTTCTGTGAGATTTGGGGCAATGTAAAGAGGGAAAAATTGCACATTGAAAATTTGAGACAGCACTGTGTCCATTGTGACCACTTCTTCTGTAACATTCACAACTATATCTGAGCTCCCATTTATGTACTCCACACTTCTATTACTGAGATATTCTGTCTTCATTGGTAAATCTCCAATTATTAAGGTGGCATTCAGTTCCAGTATTTCATCTCCTTTCCAAGTGAAATTATAATATACATCCAGTACAGCATTTTGACAGATCTGGGTTGCCTCATCATAAACAGGTGTGGGTGGTTCTGTCAAACTGTCATCCCAGGAGCATCTTGGAGGTTGAACACTAGGGGGCACTCCACTGCCAGGCACTGCAGTAGTATTACACACATAAGCCCCAGTAAGTTCATCAAAATAACAGCTAGATCCTTCTCCCTCAGGTATCTCATGAGCAAACTTATATCTTTTTGTTGCTGAGAAGACATCCTCAGATAGCTGAAGTGAATATATATAATCAGATATATCTCCAGTACACAGATAATCAGTGTATGTGGTGGTTACTATTTTGGCTCCATTTTCCTGCAGGACCATGGGAGATCCTGGACAGGGTGGGTGAGTCTTGGTGGTTGCCTGCACATACATCCTGGCACTCAGCATTGAATCAGCAGTACAGAGTTCAGGTGAGATTGTATACACACATTCATCACTTGAGTCTGTCAGGTACTGCACAGGAGCTGTTTTAATGCATTCTCCATTGAGGCTGCGACGTGGCAAAGTCAAGCGGTAGTTTGGACCAACATAATAGTCATTTGGTGTAGTGCGGGGCAGCCCTGTTTTGACGCTCACTCCCTGCTGGTACCCAATCCCCGGGAGATCTTCTTCTGGGGATTGATCTTCCGTCTCCCTAAAAACAGTTTTGAATATCAGAAATTTGTGGCTTTTTTAATTGCATATGTGTTACCCACAAAATAAGAATGTAATTTTTTTTTATTAAAAGAGCAATACATTTTATGTCAGCACCATGGATACATATATCTTATTCTTAATAGATCCTTTTTGGTAAGAATATGATTTGACTATGATATTTTTCAAATAGTATCACAAGGCATATAACAAGATATATATTCAAATTATGTCTGGGATTAACTGCCTACCTATATGTATAATCTGGTCTTACAGGTTGAGCAGCAAGACTATAGTCGGGCAGAGCACTAAGACCTGACTGGGGATAGTAAAAGTAACCAAGAAAAGCACTGTTCTCCTGGTGGACACATGTCATGGGGAACCAGTCCGGTTTGTTAGCATATTGTGAGGTACATAAGTACCGGGGGTCCTCAGGTGGTAAGCCTCCTGCTGTGCCACCAATACAAGTAAATGTTGCCTTCTCATCATCTGTACATGACTGAAAATAATGAATAAAATTGATATACATTTCTGTTACAGCATATGGACTATGACAAAAACAGATGTATCTATGATTGCCCCTTTCTTCTGATGTATAATATTGTATAATCTCCCAAAATATATTACCTTTTGTCTTTCTTTCTCTCCTTAATAAATTTATAAAAATACTGATGGCAAACAGAATCTACTTCTGGCTCACAGTTTACATGGTGAGGCTCTCTACATACTTGATCCCAGCAGACATGGTGAGGCTCTCTACATACCTGATTACAGCAGACATGCTGCAGTTGTACATACCTGATCACAGTATACATGGTGAGGCTCTCTACATACTTGATCCCAGCAGACATGGTGAGGCTCTCTACATACTTGATCCCAGCAGACATGGTGAGGCTCTCTACATACCTGATCACAGTATACATGATGAGGCTCTCTACATACCTGATCACAGCAGACATGGTGAGGCTCTCTACATACTTGATCCCAGCAGACATGGTGAGGCTCTCTACATACCTCATCACAGCAGACATGCTGCAGTTGTACATACCTGATCACAGTATACATGGTGAGGCTCTCTACATACCTGATCACAGTATACATGATGAGGCTCTCTACATACCTGATCACAGCAGACATGGTGAGGCTCTCTACATACTTGATCCCAGCAGACATGGTGAGGCTCTCTACATACCTCATCACAGCAGACATGCTGCAGTTGTACATACCTGATCACAGCAGACATGGTGAGGCTCTCTACATATCTGATCCCAGCAGACATGGTGCAGTTCTACATACCTGATCACAGTATACATAATGAGGCTCTACATACCTGATCATAGCAGACATGCCGAGGCTCTATATATCTGATCACAGCAGACATAATGAGGCTCTACATACCTGATTATAGCAGACATGGTGAGGCTCAATATATGATCATAGTAGACATGATGAGGCTCTATATACCTGATCATAATAGACATGATGAGGCTCTATATACCTGATCACAGTATACATAATGAGGCTCTATATACCTGATCATAGCAGACATGATGAGGCTCTATATACCTGATCATAGCAGACATGGTGAGGCTCTACATATCTGATCATAGCAAACATGCCAAGGCTCTATATACCTGATCACAGTATACATAATGAGGCTCCATATACCTGATCATAGCAGACATGATGAGGCTCTATATACCTGATCACAGCAGACATGGTGAGGCTCTACATACCTGATCATAGCAGACATGGTGAGGCTCAATATACCTGATCATAGTAGACATGATGAGGCTCTATATACCTGATCACAGTATACATAATGAGGCTCTATATACTAGTACCTGATCATAGCAGACATAGTGACGCTCTCTACATACCTGATCATAGCAGACATGGTGAGGCTCTACATATCTGATCATAGCAAACATGCCAAGGCTCTATATACCTGATCATAGTAGACATGATGAGGCTCTATATACCTGATCACAGCAGACATGGTGAGGCTCTACATACCTGATCATAGCAGACATGGTGAGGCTCAATATACCTGATCATAGTAGACATGATGAGGCTCTATATACCTGATCACAGTATACATAATGAGGCTCTATATACCTGATCATAGCAGACATAGTGACGCTCTCTACATACCTGATCATAGCAGACATGGTGAGGCTCTACATATCTGATCATAGCAAACATGCCAAGGCTCTATATACCTGATCATAGCAGACATAGTAATGCTCTATATACCTGATCATAGCAGACATGGTGACGCTCTATATACCTGATCATAGCAGACATGATGAGGCTCTACATACCTGATCACAGCAGCAGTTTTGATTACAGTAGTTCTCTGTGAGATCACAGGGACAGGGAGCTACCTCCACATAGGCAGGGTTGATGATCACAGATTCACTCAATATTGCATCCACACCTGTAGCAATAACAACATATGCAACAACTTGTGTTATTGTGTATCTCAAGAAATAATGATGCAAATTTGTATTGAAAAAAAAAGTGGAAACATTCTAAAAATTAATCTAGACAGAAATATCAAAGACAAAGCAGATGATGAATTGCATTGAAAAAAAACCCACTTTCTTCAAGAATTCAAAGAAAACAATAAAGAAACAAAACAATGCGGTGGATGTTTGTGATAACCAAGATTTGTATGTTACGTACTATCAGCAGCAGTCCAGTTGATAGCCACTGCAGGCTGTGTCTGGGCTACCACCATCATGACTGCACTCTTATTCGTGTACACTGGGTTATTGTTATAATCTGCATCGGGGGCACAGCAACTCACGACCACAAGTTCTTGAATGGTTTTGTCTGGGACAGACATTCTACGCAGCTCCAGAACTTTGTATATGTCATCCTCCTTGAAGAAATATATACAATACAAGTATGCAAGTGATAGAGTAGTAAACATACTGCTTAACAAGAATTAGTCTGAAATTTGATATGAAAAATGGGCAATTTAAGTAGATGTATTTGCTATATCAGTGGGGAGAGGTTTGTTTTGGGATAACACCATGCTTCAATCTTTATGACCAGAAGTCTTGTATGGGTATAATATTTTTAAATTTTTGTCTAAAACAAGAGTGAAAATGAACTTCTGATAAAAAACAGTAACACATAGCTTTTGGATTTGTATTCACAACTTGTGCAAAAAAAATAATGCTCAATGTTAATCACGTTTCAGGAAAATCACTGCCCAGTAATCAGTAACAGATAGACATGTCAAGATCACAATCCATGTGTTTCATTATCTTTAAATTTGGCAAAATTATCTTTCAATATGGTAAAAAAAATAAATGTTGGGAGATGAAGGAAGGAATAGTTCTCTCCACTCTATAATGCATTTTATTTCAGTTTCATTACTTTACCTCAAAAACGACATTTCCTTCTTGAATTTCCCACTCTCCCAAAGTAGCATTCACATCAGTTATGTCTGGAGATATTGGAGCAGAGGTAGTTACTGGGGCTAAAAATCAATGCAATTGTTCTGGTCAAACATATAATCTAATATAACACGGGATATTGTTTACATTTAAAAAAATATATTTCAACAAAAATTTAGCAAGCTTCATACAAATAAAACCAATTTTAATGTGCAAAGAATGTTTTTTTTTTAGCCAATATCCTTTTTGGCCTTTATCAGTAGTAAAGGTGAAAATGTCAAGTAAATTTCATTATCAAATCAAAAGATCCATGACAACACCAATGACATCAAACAACAATAGAAACACATAAAAATATATATAATATTTCATTGCCCTGTTAAAAAGCTTAATTTTTTCTTAAAGAGGAATATTATATGATAATATGGCAAAATTGCAATAGATATATGGAGTCTTGAAATGAAACCGAATATGGAAATATAAATCTATATTCAATAATATTTCTTGCAAATCAAAATCATTTTCAAAGAGTGGATCTAAAATATCAACACATCAAGGAAGTTTGGGGTCACAAATTTATATCATTTCAATAAATAAAAATATACTGATGAATGCTATTTGAAAGTCTACCTCTAGTCATTTGGCATGTCATAACGAAGTACCTTTGTATAGCTGCAATTGTGTGTAAGTATTGACAATATCAATGAACAAGACAATACCATTTCATAAGAAATATCCCCACTCAACGATATTTTTTCAGGTCACAAATCAAAGTATGATCCATACAATGGTCATTGTACTTTATTCAATGGTTTTTTGAGATTTATATTTTTCCTTAAATTTGCATTCGAGAATGTTACCAAAATATGTCTTATCCGTGAATCTTATGAAAAAGAAAGATTAAATGTTTGGGAGCTTGCAAGAAATATTCCACAGACCAGATGTCAGTAAATACTACTGCTGACTTCTGGATGGCTTTCATGGCTTACTGTCTTCTCCATAAAAGGAGAGTATTAATTTTAAGATGATGAAATAAATCTTGATGATATTCAGGCCTTGACATTATTAACTGGAAAATATTGGTTCATGTGGGCAATTTATGCCACTAAATGGTTAGAAGTGGTGGCCCAACATTTCAGGCAAGTGCTAATGTCAAGGCCTGGGTATTAATTAATATAGGTTAGGCTACACATTGTATCAAGAGAAAATAGAAATAAAAATATATCGTTAGTAACCACACATGCTTTACATACAGTTTTCCTGTTAACTGGGAAACATGGACAGAAAAATGTGGTTCATCTTTTCATGATTTTATCTACCGGTATTCTGTTTCTATAGTAATCAGTCAAATCTAAAGCACTGTGAAATGACCACAAGGCATAACATCATCTCTGTATGCTGACTGTAATCTTGCATCTCTGGCTCCTGTTTTATTACTATTTATCTGTCTCGTACTAATATCAAAATAATAGTCTGAAATTTTACACAATTTTGCTGTCCAGTTAAAAATACACTGAAAACAATTACTGAACACCATCACTGTGCTACCTTGACAAACAATACAAAATGAAGTGGATGAACTATCCACTATGCAAGATAAGAAATTGCATTTATCCAGAATAATAAATGATCATCTAGATTTTAAAAGAATTCTACATATTGACATCTACATATTATGAATAGCTGCTCTATTCTACTCTACTAGTCCATATTATGGAATGTACATTCTTGGGAGATGTGGTGTTATCTAATGAGCTGTGCACAGGAGGGGAAGATAATCTTACAGGGGGAGCAATCACCACCAACACCAATAATATACTTACTCACAGACAGGCCTAGTAAGCACATGCATTCATCTTCTGAACATTCAACTCTTATCTTCTTAAAGTACTATTATAATAGGTTTTACTGTGCTTAAACAAGTTTTCACATGATCTTTCAGAATTTCTCTATAAAAAATGTTCTCTTGAATGTAATCCTACCTATTTTGGTGGGTGAGGACGACTGCACAGAGCTATTAGTAGACTTAGTTACAATGCCTTGCAGATCATCCATAACAGGAGTTGTTCCATAACTAGAGTCACTCATTTCTAAACCCGTAAATCTAGAATTACCCTGTGTTACCAATAGGTCAGTGAGAGTTTCATAAGAATTGGTTACTGATGAGTTACTGAGAGGTTGACTTAAATCTAGGTCAGTAACTTCCTCCTCCATATTTGACATAGTACCTTCTTGTTCCATGGCTGTGGTGTCACCTGGGAGAAAGGTAGTTTGCTTTTCTATGGCAAAACTTGTTGGGTGGGAAGTTGTATTATCAAAAGAAAAAGGGCTAGTTGTATTTTCTATGGCAACAGGGCTTGTTGTATTTTCTGTGGCAATAGGGCTTGTTGTATTTTCTATGGCAACAAGGCTTGTTGTATTTTCTATGGCAATAGTGCTTGTTGTAGTTTCTATGGCAACAGGGCTTGTTGTAGTTTCTATGGGGAAAGTAGATGTCGCATCGCTGTATTGTGTGCTAATGGAAGCAGTTGTTGACTCAGAATCTGCTGCTAGTTGCAAAGAAAAATGGCAAACAAAACACAACAAAATGTGGGTTAATCTATTATAAAATATCAAGCAATGTTTACTGGAATCAGAGCAAACGTTCCTGTTTAATATACACCAAAGAGCTGTGCATCCAGGAGCATCAAAAATATATTCAGTTATTGTAGTGTCAGGACTCCTTAAATTGTATCATTGATTGTAATACATCAAATCAATCAAATGAAGGCCTATTATTTGGGTTTTATTATATATACATGTACACTGAACATTTTTTTCAGAATTCAAAGTTTTGGCCCAAACAAATAGGTTCTTCATTCTCAATTAGATAGTTTGATAAGATTTTGAAAACAATATGGAATCTGATGTGAATGCTCTGTTTCTTCCTGGATTTAACATGGTTGCTCATTGGCTATGGTGCAAATCAAAACTATGCAAAGCACTACTGCATACAGTTGTGGTTTAAAGCAAATTAGCAGACTAAATTACAAACCATTGACACCTTATTCATGCAAACATAATTTAAGCCAAGCTTCATATATTCCCATGACAAATTTAAACACAAACAATAATAGATGTCTCAAAAATCATATTTCCACAGATGCTAATAACTACATCCTAGTTTATGTGTGGAAAATGTCAATCATTATTTGTAAACACAATCACATAGTCCACCTGGGAATTGAAGAGGAAAATTGGCAAAAATGGGGATATGAGCCAGAAATCAGATTTATTTGAGCATTTTTGGTCCAATTCAGGGAACCAATTACCGGTATGTCAGAAAACAAAATGAACCTCAATATTTCCTTTGCCAATCCCTTCTCTTCTTATATCAGGTCCAACCACGATCGTTTTAAGCAAACTTTGATTTTATTTTAGAAAGAAACAGCATAAAAAATACTATTTTAATTTTATAATCATTAATATTCATTCTATTCCATATAAATAATCACCCAACTGATACACAACATTTGAGTGACTATCACATAACCTAACTATCTACCTCCATCCAGTTGGTATCCTCAAGTTCATAAAATTAAAGGATGATAGATTAAATCATTATATGCCACATATACATACATGTATCATTTAAGACTGGCCTTGGAGGGATTCTGGAGGATGTGACTGTCGAGCAGAATGGATTCTCAGCCAATTCTTGGGCTTCCTCTGTCGTGTTTACTACCTGAGCACGACATGTAAAGGTCACTTCTGAATTGGTTGGATCTTCTAACACCAGAAACACCTAAAATATTCATCAATATTAGCTTTTTACTCTGGTGGTTTGTGATTAAATGAAAATCCGTATGTTTAAATATGTTTATAATTTATGATAATATGACAAAATACTATCATAAATTATGTTAATATTTCATGATAACTGAGACTGTAAAAAGAAATAATTTTCTATAAATGGGAAATAATAAATAAATTCAAAAAGTACTTTCAAAAAACATATGTCTGATGCTACATAAAATTGTAGCAATAGTTTTCAGTTTAAAAAACAGTATGGATGGCAAATCAAGTCTTTACTTCTGTAATTCATATGAAGTGTGCACATCTCACCTTCATGTATGTACTTCTCAGTACAGTTAATTCAGGCAAGAGTCTTACTCCAGCTTCTGCTGTAGTGAATATCACAGGATCACCTAAAAACAAAACATTTTTTCAACCACCTACTTTTTTACGGTGAATATTTTTATTTACACATAAATATGTTCAATTACAAAATAACTTTTTTTTGTGGGGGGCGGGATGGGTGGGGAGATTTGTTAGGTGTGGAAAATATTTTGTTGGCATTTTGTATGAACAGTAAATCAATAAGATGACCAAATAATTATCCAATTGAACAATCTTATAATGAATAGACTGGTAGTATGAAAAAAATAAGCTTCAAAACTACAAAAGCCTTCAAATAAAATATTGTTTACCTATTGAGTTTTCCTCCACAAATTGTCCAAATGTGCCTTGATCCACAGATTGCCCCCTACACCTGACAGACACTGGGCTGCCCTGTCGTATTATCTCATACTCAACCTACAATATCAAGTGACATGACTTGATTCATATCTCAAAATGACGCGGATACAATGTGTATTGATATACTGATAATATTTCCTGGGCATGATGAAAGTGACCTTTATAGGGATTTACTTATGCTTGTCAAAGTACAAACCATTAGTTTCTTCTGTCCTGGGGTCATGGTGATATTGGGAAATGTTAATTCAAGCGAGGACGATTCTGGAGAAATAAAAAGATAATGTTCACGTTAAGACAACTACATGTATATGAAAGTAAAGAATAATACTTTATTATTTCTTACCATTACTGCATTTCTGTGCACAGGTATCTGATTTTTTTATCTCACATAATTGTCACTATGTTTTACACAAAAACCAGTAAAATAATCTAATTGCAATTTTGATTTTGATTTAAGTTTAATCAAATCCCCACATTTTAATGCGCTTTTGGCATATTTATCAATTCCTTAGATAAACAAGATGTGAAGTTTTAAGAGCTTTCTTAAGTGATAATATAACATTTTTTGCATTAAATTTATTTTTGAGGCAAATATAATGTATTTTTCATGTGATACATATGTGCTTTACTACAACAGTCCAATACATATTCTAAGAGTGGTAATATCATTCAAGTTAAAGGGGTAGATGGACAACATTAAAAAGACAATAAACGTCAGTGATCTTTCAGTGAAAACAACAGTCCACTCTTCTGAGTCAATCATGAAAAAATATTACCAGCGTTGATGGGAGTCGATTCACAGGTCACCGTAACATTGCTTTCAATAACCGCCTCACTACAAGTGTAAAATTCAAACTTACTGTTAAAAAATTCTTTGTCACAATAATATCTGAGCTGCTATCCAAAATACAATTCTAAAAACAACAAATATTGCTTCCTGAGTATATCTTCATTGACAATGAACTCAGTGTTATGAAGAATTTGTGGTAATATCCCTTATCTGCAGTCTCATTAGAGGAAATTGTTCTGATTGATAGAATTGATTTGTAATATTTCTTACCTAAGTTCAATGTAAAATGTTCCACTTGCTTGGGTGCCTTCAGATTCAGCATGAAGTGGAACCAAGACCACTTCGCTACAAATATTCACTGTTCCTCTCTTCCGCACCATGAAAGGACTGTAATATGAAGGTGTTTACTACATATATTCAGGATAACAAATTTGGCCCCGGCAAGGTAACACAGTGAGCCCTCATATCAAAGGTTATCATTATTTGTCACATATCTTCATATATTGTCATCAAATTGTAAGTTAAACTTTATAAATGTATCTGCAAATGTAGTATGGAATAATATTGCAGTCAGACCAATATAAGAGGACAGAATTGCTATACATAAACTTACACTGAGGGACTTAGTGAGGTTTCCTTAGTAAACTGTTGATCCCCAGCCATGTCAAATGATACTCCCCAGCACTGGACTCCAATCTCTCTCCCTGGCATGACAATACTGCAAGCAAAGAACATTTGTGGTCAAGTGCATCAAGAGCTACAGAATTTGTAGGCTTGAAAGAGGCCTGAGTTAGATCCTATCACAACTCTGGGTCGGATTGTATCAACAGGTTCCAAATCAGGGGTCCAAATTGGCATTCAAAAACCCAGAAATCGGTGTTGGACCCCAAAGTATTGTTTGAACAGGTTCCAGTTCCAAAAGAATGATTTCAGGGTTGTGGTTCTTGGACATAGATTTAACCCCGAAATTTCCATCGATTCACTTTTATTTTTATGATAATTGTCATCTTTACATACTTACAAATAATGTTCTTGAGTTTTATATCAGGTTTTTTTTATGGAAAACTAGCTGATTTTGGTCAGATTAACTGTGGGGCTCAGACAGGCATTTATATAGCATCATGAGGCCACAGGGAGTGTTTGTAATGATGCTTGGATCCAACTTTGGAGCTCTTAAAAATATGCATCATTTCTTTAAAAATTTGCATACAATGTGCCTAAGGGTTGTACCCTTAAATTTTTCTTTCGATCAGATAAAGATGAAATACATTTATCATTTTGTAAATTTAATCTATTTTTACAGTTGATTTGAATTTTGGTGTTGCATTTCAGGGTCCAACCCTGAAATTTGTGAACATCATTTTTGGTGTTAACTTTGTTGATACAATACTTTGGTGTCCATTTCAAGGTTAAACCCAGATTTGGACCCCCTATTTGGACCCAGGCCCTGTACCTACTGGTACCCACTGTTCAACCATTTTGTTGGTTAAAATATAAAGTATCTACTTGTGTGTTTTGGTCTATTTTTCATGGATAGCTCATAAATCTGAAAATATTTTGATTGCTGGGGGTCGGATATATTCAGATTAATGTCATTGTCACTTTATCGTTTTACATGTTTTACCTAGAAAACTACAAATCAATGAACGTAAGATCATGGATGCAAATTAATCCCAACAAATTTATGATGCAGGGTTAATGTTTCTTTTGTCAACAAACAATATTCATATACATATTTCCCATATCTGACAATGTTTGAATTTGTCACTTTCTGACAACGATTTGATAAAATGAATATCACACATCATTTGAGGCTCTCAACAGTAATTGGCTTGGCATAACAGGCACAGCAAAATTAACACAAATCATGTACATACATTAACCAATATCATAATGAGTACATACGTAAAGGGGATATCAGTGGCAATCGTTTCATAATCACTTCCAGCTGGATTGAAAATCTCTTCAGCACTAAATGTTGCTTGACTAAAACCGCTCTCAATAGAAACAAGCTCACAGGTCAGATTCACCTGGAAAAGATCAAGTTTCACGCTGTCAAAATATAGTCTGAAAGAATTTTACTATTTGTGATAATTAATAGGAAAATCAGGATAATCATCTCTTGATTATTGGCCTTATTGAAAATAAGAGGCAGTATATTGATTAGTTATTTTAGACTGCATTAGAGAGAAGGACAGTTGGGTATTTTAAACTTACATTTCCATCATAGTCTCTGATGATTTCTGTTTGGTTGAAAAGTTGCATGAGGATGGGAATTGTTCCTGTTGCAGAGTTTTCATTGAAGCTAAATGAGTTGGTTTCATTGATAGTTACACGCCCTACAACTAAAGCATGCAATGGAAAATATATCAGAAACAACATAACATGGAAAATGTTTGTTATTTTTTTTTAAGTAAAGGTAAAAATATGAAATATATCATGTAAAACCACCATGTTATCCTCACATTCCCATACAATATACTGTCAAGAGAAAAAATATCTCACATTTTTCCTGGCAAAAAAATTAAAAAAAGATATGACTAAAAAAATCAAAATATTTTTTCAAAAATACTTGTTATTCTTATATTCATATTTTATATCAATCATGTGAATAACAGGGATTATTGTAAATCACAAGAAATGTTCACTTATCACTATTTGCTGATTTAAATTGTTTTTGTTTTTTTTAGCTTTCCCACAATATTGCCTAATTGTATTATACATATCAAACAATAAACCTCCATCAGCAAACTGGTTATGGTGTTCCATACAAGATCCCAATTCAGTTTTGATGAGATATTCATTGTTATCTCATACATGGTGCTTCAAGAGGGTGTTCTGCACCTATGAGATATTCTTTTGCAGATCACCCCTCTGCCGAACTACTTTCACAGATCATCCCTGTGCCAAACTCTTTTCCTTCGGACTCTTGAGATCCTTCCACCAGAACCAACTTGAGAGATCTGTCAGCCTGATCACTGCACTCACATGTTCTTGCCTTAATATCTTGTAAATCTTTTTATCTTGTTACCAATGCAATATTTCATGCATAAAATTTGTGACCTTAAGTTTCCTGCATTAAGGTCAATGGATGCAAGGGCAAAACAAAATTGACAGTACATAACTGCACCTTGTGGTTGTTAGGCATGCCCAATATTTATTATCTTTGTTAATCATTCATGAGATCGTCTTCTTTAGATATTAGTAGGCAAGATGTTGTATTTTCAGATTCTATCTAATTCTATCTATTTTCCCTTTGGTTCTTTTTCCATTTTGTTATGATTTTTTCAAAAATCTACCGGTAATAACTATCACTAATTGATTGACCTCACATGAAAATGTATTGAAAATGTATTGTGACGTTATATAACTGCTTGAGCTACCAATTACTTCCGGGCATCAAAATGACCGGAATTTTTTTGAGAGGCTACATGAAGCAAAATGTATATGGACTATTACAATCATGGAATGCAAGAAAATGTATTTTAACCCCTAACACACCATTGTTCTGGCTTGATGACGTCATTTGTAACATTCTGAAGGGCTGCAACTTGTTACAATGTAATCATTATAATGTTAATCTTATAAATTTAGTATGTGGATACACTAGTCCAGACAAAAATTGGTTAGTCCAGCCAATCAACAAAATTTAGATAGCCTCGTCTCTAAGGGGTTAAATAGAAAATGGTTTTGTACAAATTTGAAGGGAAAACAGTCGTTTGCACAGATTACAACATCATCTGCCTTCAAAGGTTAGGAATTACTGAGATGTTTGCATTAATGCATGTGTCATGTGAGACTGGAAGCTAATGCGGTTCTCTATGGTCATGATAGTCCTGGATGACCAAATCAGCTACATCAGAGCTGGAAATTCACAAGTGAATCCAGCTCCATGGAGTAAGAGTCACGACTGCGACAGCCAATCACCGGAGGTCAAGATTAATCAATTTAACCCCTAACGGACAGGAAGGACAGCAACATCCACCACCAGTAACAGACGGGAGGGACGTTGAAGTCCCCATTATTCTGGCTTAAATGATGTCATTTTGTAACATTCTGAAGGGCTGCAATTTGTTCATCTACATCTATAAGTTTACTCGGAAAAAACAATTGGCATCCTGACGAGAGTTATCATGACAAGGACCTTAGATAACTTGGATCATGAACTTTTGACCCCAGGACTTCATTAAGCAACAATGACAAGTAAAAAAGCAGACGAATTTCAATCTGTCAAGTGTGTTTTTAAACAAGTTGAAGCTTGTTTACAAAATGATCACCTGAATTTCTGTTCAGTTTCTGACTTACCTTGACCATCAACGCGTCCAATCGTGAGAAATATCATTGGCACACTTGCCAAAAATACAATAATCGACATTTGAACGGAATTACTAGTTACAAATAGCATGTTTTTGACAAAATGTTGTCACAAGTTATCCATTTTGTTTGGCGCTGAGAGGAATCTGTTTCCGGTCTAAAATCCAAGCAAGATCGACCAATCAACTCCAAGCTTTCAAAATCAGCGATCTTGAACACCGGTGTCCAAATATCGTCCAGACTGCAAATTTTGTGATGCCCGCCTGTGTTCTTTCACCATGTGCGAGGTTACCAAAGCAAATTTCGAGGAAATCTTTCCGTCTATTGAGAATGATATCAAGAGAGCTGATTTCATAGGTATGCAAGTTGTTAGCTACTTCCCTGCCACAGTACCAGAGCACGGACAGAGCAAGCGCGAGTGTGTTCAAGACCTCTGGTGCCACTGAGTGACCTATATATTACATAATATATTGTATTATATAATGTATAAATGAGGTCACTAGAGGGAAACGGAAAAATTCATGCAAATTGATCTTGGAGACATCACTTGCGCTTGCTCTGTCCATGTACCAGAGACATGAAGTTGTCTATGTGGCCATTGTGGGCTGTGCATGATAGACTACACTCTACAGTGACCGGCAACTGTCCGAAACTGGCAGATTAAACTCGGACATTTTTAACTCAGTCAAATATCGAGTAAAATTGATCTGTAGTAATTGCAATTAAGTTTAAGAATATTGTCTCTCACATGTTTTCTTGTATTCCCACTGCTTTTCAAAACGGTAAAAGTGTTTATTTGTTTTCACGGCATGAGTGAGTGTGTCACTGTCAAATGACGTCAGAAGTGGTGATGTGACCAAGATCACCATATAACTCAATGCAGACTCGGACAATCTGCAGGTTTGCTGAATGCGTGAATTTCCTGATAATTCTGTAAATATTAAACGTGTATCATTTTTACTCCACAGGCCATTAAGACTGACGATCTTCTATTGACGTGAGCAGTTTTTGTCCAGTTTTGAAAGGTTTTGTGAAAATCGGGAGTGAAAAACATGAAAGTGTCCGGATTTGGCTGCCGGTCACTGTAGTTGAATTACCGACTAGTTTAAGAGAAACGGCATTTGGTCCTCCTTATTCTCTTCTGGCTGGGCTGGTCGGAGCAATGGTACCTGGTCAAAATAACCGCGATCCGTAAGTGGACCGCGGTATTGAACTGGCTCATTGGACCGCGGTCAAGCAGCTGAATTTGGATAATATTTCAATGTAAATTATCTAAAAGGGTCATCTGCTAATCTTAATATTAATAAGCTACTTTCCACCATAATTAGACCATGCAACTGTCTGGCATATGATTCTGTGAATATTCTCACTTTTCACCCAGGCCCAAAATTAGAACTACGCATTCAAGTTTGGCGGCCATTTAATCTTCCAAAACATAAATAAAATGCATTTATAAGCAAAGTTAAGGCTCAAATATTCTCTAATTTACAATTGTGGATAATGTACATTGAATCATTAATAAATTGTGCAGATTGAGCAACTTGACCGCGGCTCAATGTGACAGTTCAATACCGCGGTCCACTTGGAATCGTGGCTATTTTGACCATAATTCGGAGCAATATGACCGTTTCAGTATCACTCCATTCACCCTGAAGAGATTCCAAACCACTAACCAAGTGTGACATTCCCGTCACATATATGACTTGACAAATAAAATAGTTGATTTTCCCGTACTTTAAAATGATCAACTGGTTATTTTCAATCTTTGTATAAGATTATGGAAACTTGGTTCCATCCGAAAATGACCCAGCTCTAAAAGCTGAAGACAAGTCTTGTTGATGTGGGTTCCATGTTGTGTCATGTGATTAGGTTACTGGAGGATGGGGGTTCAGCAAACCTACAGAAATCAAATGACAATTCATACCTGCATGATTTCTCCCACCAGAATTTTAATAGGACTTATTCTTTGTTCACAAGATATCTGGACCAAAAGCAAGCATTTATTTCATGTTGCTTAAGCACTTCTGACAGAATATAGTTTTGCACGTGCAACCCACTTGGGACCTCTTCATGACCGACTTACGATGCAGGCAATCTTGGCGCACACTCCCAACACCTACGAACACTGATCAGTGGGTGGGATTCACTGCCTCTGAAGTGCAACTCCAAATTGCTTCTGCAAATGAATTAATTTGGATCCAAAATTCACAAGAAAGCCAGGTTAGATGTATATGCCTTTTACCATGTCTTAATAATATGTGTAGAGTGTGTGTGCCTTCCATACTGACACAGTGTCGCGACCTGTCTCTTCACGAGGGATAGGGGACACCGCACAACCCGACGTAGCCTCGCGCTAGTCGGGGTTCCACAACTAATGATAGACCATAATGTTTGAGAAGTGTACAGCTGTACTCAGTCTCAGGGACGCACAGACACGGCTGACATTTGCTCTACACGATTGGGTCCGGCAAGTAAGCCCGGGTTATCCCGTTTCTCCATGATTGAGCCGGCTGGTGCCGGTGGCGGACGCCGATCTCCACCCTCTGAATACCCTCGGCACATTCGGCAGGACAAAATAGAGGATCCGGCGATCTGCCGCTCTCGCCGCCGGCTAGACGGCAGGTGCCAATTAATCGTGTACAGCCATTGTAACACTGACACTACAGTGACAGGACACACCGAGTCCAGATGCCATCTCAAACGTCAATGAATATGAATAATAATATATTTAATTAATAATGCATTGACGTCATATTGTCACCACCCTCTCCCCACAAATTTGCTGCTTCTACTATACCCAAAGCCATCGGTAAAATAGACACGAAATCCACTGTTTCTAGAAACACGGCGCACTGCCCATCATATTGAAGTTTCCCTAGTAAATGAACTCGACCTCCGGCGATTGACTGTTGCAGTTCTGACCCTTGCCACTATCTTTCCCAGTCATAATGTCTAAAAATGCAAATCTGTGTGCATTCTGTAGTGTTTTTTCTCCAGTTTTTTACCCGATATCAAACTTGACAATGAGAAATGGCATTGAGGAGAGTCCAAGTGATGACGTCATGGAAACGCAAAGAGAGAATCTTCATATGACGTCAGAAGGACCACAACGTTGTGGAGTTTCCAGATTGTTGCTGTCACTGCCGTGAATAAACTGACCCACTTTCACTTGATTGCGCAAACTGGTAAACAATGGCGAAACGATGCTGAGATCAAGAAAAAATATTTTCAAACATGGCTGACATCTTAAGTTGATTTAAACAGTACATAATTCTTTGATTGTTTGTCGCCGGAAGTCGATTTCTTACAGAGTCAGGACTTAAATTGGATGGGCAGTGCGTGATGTTTCTGGAAACAGTGGATTTCAAGTCTTTTTTGACGATGTCTTTGGGTATAGTACAAGACTCAGTGACCAGTGGCAGGACAGTGTCAGTTGGGTTTCGTCAGGTGTCAGTGTCTGCACAGGCCCCTGTTCTACTCATACTATCCACCAGAGGGACATGCAAACTATTTGATAGGTTCACCATGTCGCCCTCTGGTGGAGTTTGTGTTTTACCATAGCAAAGGATTTTATCTGCCTGCTAAATCTGTTTTTGTCCGACCAGCAATGCAGTATTCTTCTTTGATACCGATAAGTTGGCATAAAGTAACACAGATCAATTTGCATGAATTTTTCTGTTTCCATCTGGTGACCTCATTTATACATTATATAATACAATATACCACTGAGAGCATGCCAATCAGCAGTCAAGATCTCTCTACATTAGCAGTCTTCTCAATCAATCTCATGCCGTCCAAACCTTCTGTCTTTTCTAAGTAGAAAATCATAGTTTGGTGTTCCTTTTCTATCAAATGCATGCATTTCTGGCTTTACCGTTCATTTTTTCAGTCAACATGGTCAACTTTGACCATTTTAAACCAAGCTGTCTGTCCATTTGCTGTCCAAACCAAATCCAGTCAAAAACATTTTTCATTTGTCAAAGATATGACCAGTGATAATATGAGTAAAACAATTTATATTTGTTTTTATGATTAAAAGAGTTGTAAATATATTAACAGAACAAATTTCAGCAGGCCAAATTAAAATGTTGGAATGTGGTAGTGACTTCAAAAACTGGGACTTCATAAACCTGATAAGCAAGACACATTGATGATATCATCATAAACTTCCTCAGCTCTTCTAACAATGATATAATTTGTTTAATATCAAACATAAAATCAATTCTTCCTCAAAAGACAAACTTTTATGCACGATTCGACACATTTCCTATTCAGATCAGTTTTGTAGTAATAATGTTAATTTATCTTGCATCGTGTCATTTTGAGGGGTTCAGAGGACTTTTTACTTTTTTGGCAGGAAAAAAAACTTTGGAAGACACTGTTTCCTATTACCTTAATGATGTATGTGAAGAATATTAAATGTAGGATGTACTAATGCTTATGCATCGCTCTACATTTTTCAGCATTAGACACAGAGTTTACTGGACTTGTATTGTCTCCAAAGGAGAAACCAAGGTAAAGTATAATTTAATATATATAATTTAATATGCTTATACACATTCAAAAATCCTAAAATCCCTATAAATCTTATATCATATAATATTTCAAGAAAAAATGTTTTATAAGTTGTTGTTAATTTACTAAGAAGAAAATTTGAGGTCCTTCACGTGTGCTATTTGATAACCTTATCAGTAAATAGCTACTCTGAGGGACTTTCCATGTTATTCTGTGATTGATACTATCATGGGGAATGTGTAGTCATTTCCTGCGGGTTGTAACTTGGCTTTTTGTCGTCGAGCAACTGAATCCCTGTGGAGTGTTCGCTGTGTGCATGTAATAGATTCCAATTTGCACATGTGCAAGTGTATGAATACATAACTATGACATGTAAACAAAGAAAAAGAAATGAGTGATGACAAAAAGTTGAAGATAACTACATCGTCTTCAGCCTTCCAATCAATAGAGCATGGAATTCTGAGTGGGTTTAGTTCAAATTTGGTGTAAATCGGACAATTAGAACAGAAAAGACAAGCAAAAGTCTGATTGATAGTTTGTGTGCATTAGCACCTGAGCAATATTATAGGAACTTACATAATCAAAATTAAAAGACAGAACTTTGCATTCCAATGTACTATAAAGTTTGTTCATATACCACATTAAATGTTTTTAAAAGAAAGATTTTTTTGTTTATTTAAGTTTTTGTCTATTTTAATTTTTGTTTTGTTTTTTGTAATTTTTGTTTTGTTTGTTATTTTTCCCCCATCTGCATTACATGTGGAGGCCACGGGCCGTGGCGCAGTTGGTTAGAGCGCAAGCTTATTAGCACCAGTTCCTCTGTGATGATCCAAAGGTTGTGGGTTCGAACCCCGGCCGTGCCGGGATTGAACTCATGATACAATTTCTCATATGAGCTGAGGCCAGTGCCTAAAGGGTTAACCCGTTGTCCTTGTAAATCTGTGACTGGGTGGGTTGTCATGTCAAGGACCTGCGACATGACAATTCAGTGAGGCAGCACTATATCTGCTACAAGTAGGTCTCATCACGAAATGACTGAAATAATGTTGAAAGTGATGTAAAACCCCAAATAAACTAAGCAAACAAACTAAATTACATGTGGAGCACCATTTTTCTTGTATTGCAGTTTATTTGATAATGGAGAGCAAAGATACCAAAAGCTCAGGACAACAGTATCAAATTTCACCATGTCACAAATAGGTAGGCATAGGTTTGATATTATTAATATGAGCTATGATAATCAGAATGGTCTTCAAGAAATACCAATAATAGATATGGAAACTCCTTTGAGATATATAAACAATATAACCATTAACATTTAAGCCACCTCCATGTTCAGAAGTATTTTTTAATGGTCACATCCTTTCACTTAGGTGACAGTAACATTTATATAGTTATTTTACCAAAATCTAGCCACATCAAAATTGTACAAAGTAAATGTATGTCTGTAATCCATTTTCATAGCTGCATTCCACAAAAATCATGTTTATATTTTCATTCTCCAGGAATTTCAATGTTCACAAAGGATGAAGATAATAACAGGTATGGTTTGACTTACTGCAATTCATATTGAATTTTTCAATAATTTTTTGGTGTACTGCTAGAACTGAGTATAATATGGAAATAACATATTTGAATTATTGAATGTGTTTCAGTTATAAAGCCCATACCTATAACATGTTCCTGTATCCATGTGTGTTTGGACCCATAGATGTGAAATTTACAGTTCAGGTAAGGTCTTTTAGATTTTCTCTGTACAGTTAACCTTTATGACAATCATATGCAGCAGGTTATATACAAAGCTTCAACTACTTGAGGTACAATGATGATAACTGGAGAAGCAGGATATATAGTATTGGTTTTTTTCTCAACGGAATGTCAGTTGTAACTTATAGATGTAGATGTTTACCTTTTTAATTCAGTTGAATAATGGTTTAATTTTGATGTTGTTATACACTTCCAAAGTTCCTATTAATGTCCCTCCATACCTTGAAGGGAGACTTTAAAACTGGTTTATTGGTGCTTGTTTGGCTATTTCTTATGAGTCCGTCTGCAGGTCTGAAATTACATTTGTAAGCATGATAAAACCAAGCATATTGTTCTGATTGCTTTGAAACTTAACAGGGACATTTTCTACATCAATATGCTGTCATGCATTAGATTAATAATCTACTGACCTACTTTTGAACAAGAGTGATCAAAACAGCATCTGGCTACACAGAATTATCACATGATCAGCAGCTCCTGGTGCTCCCAAGTTAGTACTCCCAAGCATTGGTGAATTACTGAATTACTTCTGAATCATCAATGCCAAAAAAATAGCTTCTGACTAAGAAATTAGATCAACTGCAGCAGGTTATATGAAACAGCATATATGCTTTGCACTGTGTGAAGACAATAAAAAACATATTTGACCTTTATTTCCTGATTATTCTTAGTGTCACTGTACACAAGCTTTCCTGGAGGGACACAGCCTCTAAGCTGCTTCCCCGGCTTCTGATGTGAAGCCTTGATGTTCTCAGTATTTTAAGTGTCGGGAATTAAATATTACTGTATATATGAGAATAAGGCCAGAAATAGATATAAACGTTTATAAAAATGATAGTTAAAAATGATTTTCTTTTCATTCTAGGCCTCAAGTTTTAACTTTCTCTGTCAACACAGATTTGATTTTAACAAGGTAAGAATATGTTTTTTTCTAACAAAGATCACAGATTATTTTATGCAATCATGGATAAAAATGAAGGACTTTTCATTCATTTGTCAATTTCCATTTTTCCTTAGATGATGTATGAAGGAGTGAGCTTTCTTAATGAAACACAGGAGAAAAGATTAAAAGATCATCTTGATCGTCATGATTATTTTATGGGACTAGACAGGTATGCTGAGTATTGATGATTACATCAACATCAGAAAAGATTCATTTTTTATCAGGTGATTTTGTTCATTTGCCAGTTTGATTGATTTAATTTTTCTCTATATCACTTACACATGTATAAATTATTGATAATATTCACAGAGATGTTGATGAGAATGCGTTACAGAAGTGTTGTTCTCAAGTGGCAGAATGGCTGGTAAAAGCAAGTGAAGGGGATTCCATAATGTTGGATGAACAAGATTTAGAAGGTGTGTTCGTTTTAGGCTTTTGATTCTTAATTTGGCTAATAAACTTGTGGACATTGTAATTTTTATGTAAATGTTTGAAACAATTAATCAATGCTATAATTGCCTTTCTGTCCTATATTTTTATCAATGTTGACTATGTCAACACAGCTTCTGCAGTGAGGGGAGAAACTTTCTGTTATTCTGTTTGTCTGTGAACTTTTATCTTTGAGGAATTATTAGTTATTAATACGTAAGGTGTACTTTCAAGAAATAATTCTATTTTCCATGAAATATATCTTTAAATATTCCTTATAGTCAGGTAGATAAGTCCAATGTTTGTGCACTTTTGGAAACAAGCACCAAACTTGGCACGGTTGTACATTGGATCATTGCGAATCATTCTGGATATAGAAACACTTTGGTAGCGCCCCCTGGTGGCCGGGGGCGCCACCTGTACTTTTACACTTTCTCAATTTGAAGTACCCTCAGAAAAAAAATCATAACTTCTTTAATATTTGAGATATTTCTATTCTGATTAAAGATTTGGAATATAGGAAATATTCCCTAACAATTATTTAATGACAAGAAAGACATTCCATGCATAATTAATCTCGATTAATCTTAATTTTTACCAAAAATCTTAATTCTACTCCATGTTTTCCTGGAAATATTGGAAATAAGGATACAAAATATTGCTTAAATGTTTTTCTGTTCAATAGATTAAAGTTAGTTACTACACTTATGAATCTAAAGCTTCATTCAAAATGAAAATTGATTGAACAGAAAAGAAGTTATGCAATTTACAACAATGGTACTTTCTCAGTTTCGTATTTTATCCTGTATCTATATTTAACAATGTGTAAAAAATAAAATCTAACTTGTCATTATTTTAATAATGACATTATTAAAATATCACTGGTATATACCTGTACAGCAGAAATTTTGCTAGGTATCATCTTTAGAGACACAATCACACATTGGGGCACATGGCAGAGATGCACGAGTACAACCACAACGATTGTTGCATGCCTTTTTACAGGCACACTTTATCAGCTCTCTGCAGCCTTTCAAAGCTTCTGGAAGCACAGTCCAGAAAGGATTCCACTTGTCATCCTTTTTCATCCATCCCCATTCTCCTGGACTTGGAAGCATCATTTGTGGAACAAGACTTTGTCCCCACACATGTCCTGCTCGACGGGTATGTTGCTCAAAGGCAGCCTTGGTTGGTGGAAGCGTCTCAATGCGATGCTTCCCTCTTTTGATGAACAAGTCTTTTCTCGCTTCATTGAGGTCTGTATGTGGTCTTGTTCTGTCATACCAAATGATGACAAATCTCTCCAATAGATTCAAATTTTCCTGGCTCATGGTGCTGTGAGGTGTTGATATTTCCATGAAAGCATCTGTGACCTCTGGGAAACATCTCCAGGCATCCCACGCTGTCTTTTTGCCTCTGCCAGCAAAACCCGAAACAGTATCACAGCCTGTCAGTGCATGGAATCCTGGGAGTGCTTTGGCCTTTTGTTCTCCTATTGCTCTTAAGATGTCATGTATAGGGGGATATCTAAAATTTGTATTTGTCCCAAATCCTACCCAAATCTCATCTACTTCTAGTCTTTCTGCATATGCTGTTGCCAGCACAACAACATCTGTATCTACTGTCATGATCAAAAATTTTTTGTGATCCTTACTAGCAGCATCAGCAGCATGGATGATTAGACGAGAGTCTGCCTCCTTATGGTTACATGGCATGATGTAGTCATACCAATTATTATCTGCTACCTGTTTGCAGTGATATACACCTACTTATCTGTCTCCAGATTATCAATCAAGACATGTGTCAGAAATTGGAAAAGTTCCACTTTATTTGCATTGACCAAAAGGAATTTTGACCAATTCTTTGGCATTTTTGTTGAAGGTGTCACTCTCCGCCTTTCTCCTTTCCCTCTCTTTTCCCTTGTGGAAGATTTAAGACTATCAGGAATATATCTATCTCAAACAATGTCTTAGCTTTTCACTGTCTGAAGGTGGGACTGGATGAATGGCAAAAAGATCATATCAGCATATTCTTTAAATGTGCAAGACGTTTTTGGAAGTGAAAAATGTACTGTGGCAGCCCCATCAAACAGTTTTGTGTCAACTTCTGGGGAATCTCTGGTTGACTGTACATAGCTCTCCAGACATGGTATAAGATCAGATTTCTTGCCCATTCTTAGTTGCCCATGATCTGAAAGTGATGGTGGAAATGGTTGATTCTCATGACAAAAGAAATCTTCCATATTAATAGCTCGAGTTTGACATGAGATGTACAATCAGGAAAAGAGTTCACAATTATCTTGTAGATTTGATATGGTGTTCTGTAATTTAGATTTATGTGTCTTTTGTGGCCTGAAAAAGAGTGGAAGGTTGTTTTTACTTATGGTGTCTGATATGGGTTTTGAGGTTGAGGTAAGTCTTTCTGCTGTGTATTATACATATTGCTCCTGTCCTAATTCAACAATTTCTCAGTTTTGGCAACAGATTCATCCAGAATGTCTTTAGTATCAAGGACCAGCAGGTCAGGACTTTCCTCAATGAATGGGTTGCCCAGGTCCTCAAATGTGGATAGAAGTGCCAAAACCTGTTTCTGAAATGTCTTCTGTACAGAGGGAGTTTGCTCATGATGTCTGCTATTTCCAACATCAGGGGTTGCATTGTTTGATTTCTCAAATTCGGACAAAACTCTGGCCAATTCAGGCCCTGAATTCATCCATTTACGAAAAGCACTAGGATTCTCTGTCAGTCCCACATGACCTTTGTGGATTTCAGGGTGATTACTTTCCATGGTTGAGAGGTCCCTAACATACACAGGCAGCCATCTTGCATAATTTGTGTGGTCCAAAGCAAAGAACCATGGCACTAGCTTAGATAAGGCTTCAGTGAACAGAATTATGTCTCCCTCACATTGTGCTCTAACAAATGAGAAGATTGTCATCTGCAGTTTCAGTGCGAGCCACCAATAATGGAAATGGGGACAGTTTTTGATGCGATTCTGTTCCCAACATTCAAATGATTTGCTCTCCTGGCCCTCTGGCAGATCAGCTTTATATAGTTGGTATGTCCTACCAAGCAGCAAGGACAAGCATGCTGCTGTTATCTGGTGAGCATGCCTTGTTCGTGTGAGATGCTCAACCTTCAAGAACGAGTCTGCTGTTCCAGCATTAGCTATCTCAGCCAACACCAAGGCTTCCACCCATCCACTACCCTTCAACCATGTACCAATAGCATCTCTATATGGAGCCCTCCCAACATGACTATGTACATCTGTTCCCCATACAAATCAGGCCAACACCACTGTATCTGCTTCAGTAAAGCATAAAGTGGTTGATCTCCTGCTATAATTGGTGTCTGTCCTGGAGACACATGGTCGATTGCTTTTAGTACAACATCCATGCCATGCTTCATCATTGCTACCGTATGAGCATTTTCATAGAAGAGAGGTAGGAGTGCACTTATTGTGATTTGTGGTGGCTCCCCATGTTGCCGTGATGCATGAAATGCTGCCCATGAAATGTAGTCATCTCTCTCCAGGTCACTCTTCCCAATAAGTTCTTTTATTCTGTCAAACCACTGATCCTCATCTTTTAATTGGGGTCAGTTGGAAAAGTAGGTCAGTTTCAGAAGATCCTTAAAAGTAGGTCAATCTTACGTACATCTGCTGATCAGGATCAGCAGAGGCTGGTACATATTTTACAAATAGTATAATACGCATTGTGGTCATTTCGATTATACACAAAGACCAAAAAAAAATGATTGAATAAGTGTAGAGAAAAAACGGGACAGATAAAGTACCTTCATTGTAAAATTTAGAACTTTTTTTCTATTAATCTAATTTATATTCTGATTGAAGTTTTAGATTCTAAAATGTATTCAAAAAATTTAATTTAATGAACCAAAAAGCATTTAAGCATTATTTTACATTACTAAGTTCAATATTTCAAGACAAACGTGAAAATAAATTACATTTATTTATGAAAATGGTAAAAGCAGGAGATCAAATATGCATGGCATGTCTTTCTTGTCATTAAATAATTGTTAGGGAATATTTCCTACATTCCAAATCTTTAATCAGAATAGAAATATCTCAAATATTGAAGAAGTTATGATTTTTTTTCTGAGGGTACTTCAAATTGAGAAAGTGTAAAAGTACAGGTGGCGCCCCCGGCCACCAGGGGGCGCTACCAAAGTGTTTCTATATCCAGAATGATTCACAATGATCCAATGTACAACCGTGCCAAGTTTGGTGCTTGTTTCCAAAAGTGCACAAACATGGTCTTTTTATGGACTTATCTACTTGACTATTATATCTTTATGACTTTAAAAAAATCAAGTAGCTTTCAATGAGTTGTTAAGGAGGCTACCATTTTAAATAGCATCCCAAATATCAGCCAGTGAGTATCAAGATAACAATATAAAGCCAAATTCAATATGTAAGGTGCATTTCAATTAGCTATAGTTTGAAACTTCTGAAATAAATCAGTGTAGGGATGATGGAGTTAGCCCGAATATTGGTTATGTTATTTTTATCAGATTGACTTCTTGGAAAGTTGGGTAATTATTTTTGATAATCGTTCATGAAGCAATTTGCAGGCATTTCCAGACAATGTTGACAAACATTATGAAATCAATGATCAGCATAGGTCGAAGTCCATTGGCCTATGTTTTATATTTCTTTTCACAAGAATAAAATGTCATACAAACATTACTGTTTTTTTTTTATTTTAGGTTTGTCTCATTTCCACGTTGTAACAGAAATTAGAGAACGATTTCAAGAAGCATGGGCTACAAAATCACTTGATGGACAGGTCAGCTATCTGTTTCAATCCTCTTTTGGCATCAAACATTCATTTGATCATAAAAATATAGGGTCATCATGGCAGAAAAGAAATTAATCAAACAAATTCATTAAAATTTTTGTGAATTTTCTGTAATATATAATAATAATAATAATAATAATAATAATAATAATAATAATAATCTTTATTTATAGAGGGTAATACACCAATTAAGTAAATTAAACCTTACCGTATTTACTCGTGTATAAGTCGACTCGTGTATAAGACGACCCCCCAAAATTGAGGTTATTTTACTTGAAAAAAAAACAATTTCCGAATATAAGATGAGTTGGTTTTTCTTGAGATATCGGCTCTGCTACCATTCAAGCTTCAGCGTCCTTGATCTTAGCGTCAAAACTAACACGTGGTAGAATATTTCTTTGTGTATTATAAAGCCAAAGATATTCATTATATTGCTTTTAATTATCGTTTATAGCACTTGATCGGCTGTAAATCATCGTGATAATATTGGGTAAATACCTTTATTTATCATTTAAAATGCAATTAAAATCGATCCACATGTGAAAGCATTTCTGTCAACAAGGGAAGACACGACTCAAAGCAGTGGAAATAAATGCCGCAAAACTGTGAAGGCTGATAATTGGTATCAGTGAAATTTTACTAATTCTCACAACACTGAAAGGGAAGACATCAAAGGCAGAATTGAATTGTGCGATATAATTAAATAATAATTTTAATTTTAAAAGACATAGAAGTAAAAGTAAAACGTAAATACGATGTCCCTGACATAGCGGATCGATTGGCCACGTGACTCACAAGTCATGTGATCATTGACTTTGCAGATTTGCCAGAGAATTGCGTTTTAAATGATAAATAAAAGTATATGCTATGTTTAACAACTGGAATGACTAACAGAAACAAATTTAACAAGACTAGTATGATAACATGAGAATGTATAAGCATGCAATGGAAGTAAATAAAACTGTATGAAAATGAACCAAACAGATGATTATAACTAGCAGGGTGTAGGCTTCATGTACCAACACATGATCTGAAAACACAGATCAATGGCATGCATGCTGGAACATTACTCGTACACCTTCATAGTAGGAAACTACGCCCCCTCGCGATCTTAAGCAGGATTCCACTAGTGATAAAATGAAGGGATGAAAATGAAGGAATACAGTGAGATGAGTATCAGCGTAATGTAACATGCCGTTGATTTGAGATGTTGATGGGCAAAGGAACTTCAATGACTGACTGGTATTTAGCAAAGAGATCTCCTGTGTTTATGCTTAGTTTTGTGTAGCTGTTTCACTAATGATTTATAATGAAAGCCCTGTCTCATCAGCTTCAAACACAGAAATTCATGTCTATCCTTAAAGTCTTTGAATGAGTCACATGCGCGAGCAATGCTGATGAGTCTAGAGGCATAAACTCCATAGGCAGGCTTTTCTGGAATGTTTGAATCCTTCACAAAGGGATAGTTCACAATATCAAACTTAAAGCTGTCTCGTTTGTCATAGAGTTTAGTGTGAAATTGTTTGTTGTTGATCTCAGTGTAAAGATCAAGGTAGGAAGCCCTATCACTATGAGTGTTTTCCTGTTTGATGCTGAGTTCTTTAGGGTAAATATTGGACACGCCCTCACTGAAGTCTTTGTTGTTAAAGCTTACAAGGTCATCTATGAACCGAAAAGTATAATTAAAAGATTTAGCTTTATGAATGTTATTCTTTTCCAACTTCTCCATGAACTTGTATTCATGTGACATGAGGAACAAATTAGCCAGCAGAGGAGCACAAGATATGCCCATTGGAATTCCAATGATTTGCTGGTGAATGGTGTTTCCAAATGTTACATAGATGTTGTCAATGAGGAAGTTGACCATATCAATCAATTTGGAACTACTAATGAGGGTGTAATTTTTTACATCTTTGTTAGACCAAAAAGCATTATAACTATTGACGGCTATGAAAGACTTTTTGTTTTTTGTAAAGGAAAATTGGATGAGTTCATGGATATGGATTTTAAGGAGGTTATGGGGAATTGTAGTATAAAGGGTACTAAAGTCCCAGGTACTAATGCATTCAGCATACTGACTTTCATTACACTCAGCTAATTTAGTTTTTAACTGAATGGAATTATCTAGTATCCACATCCGGTTGGTGCCTGTATAGTTGAATATACCTTTACAGTAGGTTTGCATGAATTTATAGATCACGCCAAGACAACTGGTGACTGCAAGGTCCATAGGCTTTAAGGGAGAAGCGCAAGAAGCTGCAATGTATCTAAGTTTAGGAGTGGCTTTATGCATTTTCGGCAAACCATATATAGTAGGAAGGTTTGCTTTATCTGCATTGCATTTGAGGCCAAATTCCTGACAAACAGACACTTGACTTTGCAACAAATCTTGCTGGTTAATATCTACAACCTTATAAGAACCATCCTTGTTGTCATTTGAGGATAGGTTTAGTTCACTGATAAGTTGCTGGATATACCACCTTTTGCATATGAAAATGATGTTATTGGCGGCTTTTTCAGCTGGAGCCATAACATACAAGTGCTGAAGGGATTCCAACTCCAATTCTCCCTATCTGCTTTCCCGTATCCGCTGCATTTTCAGAGCGCTACGATCGAATTTCACCTCGATTGTTGCACTGGGTACTTCTGGTCCAATTATACACCAGTCAAAACGAACGCACGTTATTCCTCCGTCATTTCAATCTGCTAGATAAGTGTGAACAGGTCTTCAACGGTCATCTTATGTTCACTAATTGATTAATCATGTTCCAATGTAAATAAACTGAACTGCAATTTCAAAAATATGTGCTGCATGTGTCCTGAGTGCAGACATTCACTACGTGAGGTCCGTGGGCCAAACATGTGCCCCGGAAGTATAGCGTGCAACAAATCGGCCCACAATGCATTGCGAATCAACCGAGCTGACATCTGGTGTTCAATAAACCGGGAGAGCAGATAGCGAGAATTGAACTGACCTTTTAGACAAAATACGAGGACGGTAGGACTTCACAGTCTTTCTGAGTTTGGCAATTTTATTATCTACCAGGAGCATTATTTGATTTCTATACTCTTGGAGATAGATGGGATCTACTTTCTCATCTTTTGCCCACTTCTTTATGTAAACATCAACAGCATCGGCAATCAACTTACGATTATGGTTCCACTGAATGTGATTTTGTTCCCTGAACCTAGGCCCCTTCTTTAACAATTCCTTCAGATGATTATTATTAATGATACGAAGATCACCTGTAACAACATGTCCAATATTAGGGTGAATAAACTCAGGTTTCGTATGACACTCACATGGAAAAGCATTGGCACCTTGATCCAAACTAAAATCAGCGCAGGTTTTCTTGTGATTAAAGACTTCTTTAGCTATTGTAGAAGTATATTTATAACTAATACAGGGAGGTAATTGATATTTAAAATAGATAGGAATTTTGCTAGAGACAGCCTTATTGTTCAATATGCGAGGAAGATTAATGTAATCCAATCCTTTGTTATGGAACAAGAGACTAAAAAATCTCCTTTGAGGATTATCATCTTCTTGTCCTTCTTTGGGAGGAAACAACCTTCTGTTTAAGGTGTCATAGATTATTCTTAATATCCGCTTTGATTGGATCGTTGATCTACCATAGATTAGAGCCAAGGCTTCAATGCTGATTCTGTTTGCAACATTCAAAGGAAGCGCATAGCAGATGGTGCGTAATCTATGGAGACTACTTGGATCATGCTCTCTAAAAACAGATAAAAGATTGTCTATGTTCCAGTCCTTATACAGCCTAGAGTTTTTCCTATGACCATGGCCCCTTCTACGACGAGGTTTTGGAGGGCTCAAAGACTCTACATTGATCTTGTGCTTAGAAATATCTCCTACTCCTTTGACTCTTTCATTGAGTCCATAGGGAAAGATTGTTCTAAGAGTTTTCATCCAATGTATATACCCAATATTAACACAAAATACGCTTTGCGGGTCGAGAACAGAACAAAACCATCCATTCATTTAACATGCATTACACAATACTAGCGTGAAAGCATTTCTGTCAAAAACGGGAAGACACATGCAGTGGAAATGACGAAAATCAGACATAGTGGATCGATTTTAATTGTGTTTTAAATGATAACTAAAGGTATTTACCCAATATTGTCACAAAATACGCTTTGCATTTCGAAACGCTTTGTTCTGACTTTGTTTTCACTGATTCCAATTATCAGCGTTCACAGTTTTGCATTTCGTCTTTGTTTCCACTGCTTTGAGTCGTGTCTTCCCTTTATATTAATATTAATACAAAATACGCTTTATTGATCGAGAACGGAAAAAAACCATCCATCCGTTTATAACATGCATTACGCAACACGTGGTCGTAATTTTGAAAAGCATCAAAAGAAAACATAACGTATATATGATAATAATAAAAAGCGATATAAAACGATATAATACACAAAGAAGTATTCTACCACATTGCTTAAATATGCTTATGCAACACGAGATCGCCATTTTGAAAGGCGGAAATGGCGGGAGGAAGCTCTTGTTTTTGCCGCAAAAACGAACGTTGACTAGCATTGAAATATTATAATATGTTGCGCAATAATGGATGGTTTTGTTCTGTTCTCAACCTGCAAAGCGTAATTTGTGATAATATTATGTACGTCCGATATCCTTTATTTTGAAAATATGAACATCATATTTACGTTTTACCGTAAATACTCAAGTATAAGATGGTTAAATCGATCTGCTATGTCCGATATTCGTTATTTCGAAAATAAGAATGTTCGTAATGAAAACTCGTAGTGCCGTAATTTTTGGGCGTAAATCCTCGTCCACAGGTCGTGTATAAGACGACCCCCCTAACATTAACTAAGGATTTGTGGACAAAAGCCTCGACTTATACACGAGTAAATACGGTATCTTCCGTAGGGCCCTCAATAATAATGTAAAGCGAAATTTTAGTTATGCCTCACTTCCTTTTGATAGAGAGATTCTTCATCAATTTTATCAAACAGCTCAAATAGAATAATGACAACTAATGGTCTTTTCATTTGTGACATCTTAGCTCGGGTTATCAACCAACAAGTAACCATAACATTACTAGCTTATACTGAAAAAGACAGCAATATGTGATTAATCATCAATTTAGTTTTTTTTAAGCTCTGCTACCTTCTTGAGGTTGCAGAGCTTTAGTGGGGAAAATGTCCGTCTGTTTTGTTGACAAAAAAAAGTGGTGCTCCACATGTAACACGGATGGGAAAAAAATAACAAACAAAACAAAAATTACAATAAATAAAACAAAAATTACAATAAACAAAACCAAAATTACAACAAACAAAACAAAAATTACAAACAAAACAAAAATTACAACAAACAAAACAAAAAATACAACAACAAAAACAAAAAATTAAATAAACAACAAAATACATTTAAACACAAACAATCATTGCAAACTATGGGGTAGTTAGACATTATTTTTATTCATCTTTTAAAAACATTTAATTTGGTATATGAACGATTTTTTTAGCACAACTGGTCGCAAAGATGTGCCTTTTCAGGCCCAATTACCTAAGTTGCTCTGTTATCGCTCAGGCACTATCGCAAGTCATCGATCAGACTTTTGCATGCCACTTCGGTTCTAATTGTCCGATTTACACCAAATTTGAATTAAACTTACTGAAAATTCCTTGTTCTTGCGATTGAGAAGCATTGCCAAGCAATTTAAAGAGATAATTTTATGCAACGATGGACGAAGACGATGACATCGTTTTGAACGTTCTGCTTTATTTACATCACACACTTCTTTTTTGTTTTACTTCTTTTACATATGTATTCATACGCCGGGACGCATGCGCGATTTGGAATCTATCGCATGCACACAATGAACACTCCACAGTGGCGTCAGTTGCTTCAACAATAATAACCACAGAAAAACCGAATTACAACCCACAGCCGGCACAGGATATGACTACACATTTCCCACGATCGTACCGATCACAGAATAACACAGATAGTTCCTATTTTTGACATTTGTCAAAAAAGGAACCATCGTGTTACAAAAATCTTCTTTTCCAAAACTACCAGTAATATATGTTTTATATTTTACACCAGACAAATCTGTAGCTGCCAAATGACCCTGTTGTCATTGAACATTTTTTCTTAGTTGTTTAATTAGTTGTCACTGTCATTCATTCAGAGAAAGCCATCTACTAGTATGGGATGTTGGAATGTGGTGATCACTGTTTCCCACCATTGTTGCTGTGGACATGTAATCGTCTGTTAACTGCTCTCTGATTGGTCTCCCACCATTGTCTCGACTGCTGTGATTGGTCCCTAAACTGGATGTGCATACAGACTTTGTAGGATTATTAAGATATAGAAGTAGATATAGAGATGAAGATTCAGATTCCTTCAAATCTTAGTGATATCACCATTGACCTTAGTGCAGTGACCTTGAGGTCACAAATTTTGTAAGGAGCATATCTCAGCAACCAAAGCCCCAATAGATATTTATAAGAGGAAGTTAAAACCTGGTATATAGAAATGTCTTGGATCATAGCTGTACATCATGATACTTTTTTAGTCATGTGACCTTTGACCTTGACACATTGACCTTAAATTCAAAATTTGTGTAATGCAACATCTCAACCATTAAAAGTAGATAAAAAGTACTTCATATCTATGAACACCATGTCAAGCATCATATACATTTTGTACAGATTTGACCTTTAACCTTGATGCTGTGACCTTGACCTTTGTACAGGCCATATAAAATGAACTGGAGATACTAAATATTGGGCATGCATGCCAACCACAAGGTGTTGTCAGTGTTCAGGAAATGTTTTTGACCCACATTAGAAAATATATGTCCGACATTCAGCCAGCCAACATAAAAAATTTATCTTCAGCATAAGACATTTCAACACATATGCCCTTGAGCCAATTGTCACAAGCTACAGTTGGACTGGAACCCTATCATAGTTGCAATTTTGTTATTGCATAGAGTAAAGTAAGAAGCCAGAGAAATGAAAGTCTGAAGCACCCATTGTTTTATAGGAGTTATGCGATTACAGTCCATATCTTATGGATAAAAAGTGACTGGAATGGCCAGCAGAGCTATCAATCCATTGGGTTATGTTTTATGCAAACAAACAGAACTTGTCAAAGATTACACAATTGACAAGAAAGTTTGATGAGGCACAAGAAGCCTCACTGCCTTTCCTCACTGTGCAGACAATCACATTATAAAGAGGTTCACCAGGGTTGGTAGCATACACATTAAGAATGATATTTTATTTACAGATTATTGTGGAGCGGGTCTCGAAAGAGAAGCAAGAAGCACTTTGCAAGGAAAATAAATTACATGAGGAAGAAAGGTAGCATCATGGCGGAGGCCAGGAAATATATGATAAACTGTTTCTGAGTGATGGGATGACTTAAGAGAAAAAAAATGATATGGCTAGATGGGAAAAGGCTTGTCTGGGTGTTGATTTGTTTAAAAACTGCATAGAATGACCAAATGAAACAAAAGTTTGTAGCAGCAAAAGTTTTGGCAAAAATTAAAACAAGATATTTTATTCCTCAGGTATACCTTTCTCTCATATTGCTTTCATCTGAGAATTATTTCTCATAAATATGAATAAATGTAAATAACCAATTTTATTGTTTAATACCAGTATATATAATTCTAAAAACTAATCCATCAAAGCGCTTTATTACTCCTTGGCAAAGTTTTGACTGAAGGCTATCTGTCAATCTGACATAATACTTAACTGTAATTTTGTACCAGAAACTTTTTGAAAAGTTTAAGCACAATATTTCATTAAAATCAAATGGGTTGTTAAAGGCTTAAAAAAAACCTCAGTGTTTGGTCAATCAGATAAATTTATGATTCAGTAATAATATGTGAAGAAGATTTATGGTACCTATTACATTTATAGTACCAGTTGTGTTGGTATGATGCATATTATATTTATATTGCCAGCTGTGTTGATATGATGCGTATTATATTTATATTGCCAGCTGTGTTGATATGATGCATCATATTCTGGGGAGTGGATATCTTAGTTGTCATTTTTTTCAGAATACTCAATGAGAAGTTAGGCTTCACCAGAGTGTTTAGATGCATGACAAAGTACAAAAAGGTAAGTTTATTATTTGCACACAACCTTACTTCTACATCAAATAGATTTATGAGATTTTTTATACTTACCGCAATTTAATATATTCTGATGTGGTTTTATTTGAAATTCCACAGAGCAAAATTTTTGGCATAAATGGCCTGATTAAGCATGTTTATTTCTTTCAGCCCCTGGTAGGACACAATCAACTGATGGACTTGTTATTTATCTATGACAAATTCTACAAGCCACTTCCAGGTAACATTTTAATGTAACATTTTTAATAGAGATTGTCATCTGCCACAGAGGTAAAGTAATTTTCTTTGAAGATCCTTTACCAGGCTTAAAGTACATAAAGTATCCGTATATATTGATGCCTAAATACTAGCATTAAGTAAAATTATTTTTTTTGATTTTTCAAAGAATTGATATAATTTAAACATGATACTTATGCAGCATGATAAAGTTTGACATCCATCTGTATAACACACTTTTATTACCCTCAGGCTGAGGGTATTGCAGTACTCCTGGCGTGGGTATGTATGTATGTATGTATGTCTGTAGCGAACATCCTTGTCATTGCGATAACTTGAGAACAAATGATGGCAGCTTCATGAAACTTAACACACATAAGCATCTGGTGAAAACCTCGGACGAGTTCGATGGACAGCGACCTTGACCTATTTTTCAAGGTCACAGGGACAATTATGTGAAATCCCAAGAATTGCAATAACTCAAGAACGAATGATGGCAGCTTTATGAGATTTGACACACATAAGCATCTGGTGAAGACCTCAGAATTTTTTTCTCTGAAACATGACCTTCACCTACTTTTCAAGGTCACAGGGACAATTATGTGAAATCATCCTTGTCATCGCGATAACTCTAGACCAATTATGGCAGCTTCATGAAACTTGACACACATAAGCATCCGGTGAAAAGCTCGGACGAGTTCGATGAACAGCGACCTTGACCTATTTTTCAAGGTCACATGGACAATTATGTGAAATCCCAAGAATCACAGTAACTCAAGAACAAATGATGGCAGCTTTATGAGATTTGACACACATAAGCATCTGTTGAAGACCTCAGAATTTTTTCTTTGAAACATGACCTTCACCTACTTTTCAAGGTCACGGACAATTATGTGAAATCGTCCTTGTCATCGCGATAACTTGAGAACAAATGCTGGCAGCTTCATGAAACTTGACACACATAAGCATCAGGTGAAAACTTTGGATGAGTTCGATGGACAGCGACCTTGACCTATTTTTCAAGGTCACAGGGACAATTATGTGAAATCCCAAGAATTGCAATAACTCAAGAACGAATGATGGCAGCTTTATGAGATTTGACACACATAAGCATCTGGTGAAGACCTCAGAATTTTTTTCTCTGAAACATGACCTTCACCTACTTTTCAAGGTCACAGGGACAATTATGTGAAATCATCCTTGTCATCGCGATAACTCTAGACCAATTATGGCAGCTTCATGAAACTTGACACACATAAGCATCCGGTGAAAAGCTCGGACGAGTTCGATGAACAGCGACCTTGACCTATTTTTCAAGGTCACATGGACAATTATGTGAAATCCCAAGAATCACAGTAACTCAAGAACAAATGATGGCAGCTTTATGAGATTTGACACACATAAGCATCTGTTGAAGACCTCAGAATTTTTTCTTTGAAACATGACCTTCACCTACTTTTCAAGGTCACAGGGACAATTATGTGAAATCGTCCTTGTCATCGCGATAACTTGAGAACAAATGCTGGCAGCTTCATGAAACTTGACACACATAAGCATCAGGTGAAAACTTTGGATGAGTTCGATGGACGGCGACCTTGACCTATTTTTCAAGGTCACAAGGACAATTATGTGAAATCCCAAGAATCGCAATAACTCAAGAACGAATGATGGCAGCTTTATGAGATGTGACACACATAAGCATCTGTTGAAGACCTCAGAATATTTTCTATGAAACATGACCTTCACCTACTTTTCAAGGTCACAGGGACAATTATGTGAAATCATCCTTGTCATCGCGATAACTCTAGAACAAATGATGGCAGCTTCATGAAACTTGACACACATAAGCATCCGGTGAAAAGTTCGGACGAGTTCGATGAACAGCGACCTTGACCTATTTTTCAAGGTCACAAGGACAATTATGTGAAATCCCAAGAATCGCAATAACTCAAGAACGAATGATGGCAGCTTTATGAGATTTGACACACATAAGGATCTGTTGAAGACCTCAGAATATTTTCTATGAAACATGACCTTCATCTACGTTTCAAGGTCACAGGGACAATTATGTGAAATCATCCTTGTCATCGCGATAACTTGAGAACAAATGATAACAGCTTCATGAAACTTGACACATATAAGCATCTGATGAAAACCTTGGATGAGTTCGATGGACGGCGACTGTGACCTATTTTTCAAGGTCACAGGGACAATTATGTGAAATCCCAAGAATCACAATAACTCAAGAACAAATGATGGCAGCTTTATGAGATTTGACACACATAAGCATCTGTTGAAGACCTCAGAATATTTTCTATGAAACATGACCTTCACCTACTTTTCAAGGTCACAGGGACAATTATGTGAAATCATCCTTGTCATCGCGATAACTTGAGAACAAATGATGACAGCTTCATGAAACTTGACACATATAAGCATCTGGTGAAAACCTTGGATGAGTTTGATGGACGGCGACCTTGACCTATTTTTCAAGGTCACAGGGACAGTTGTGTGAAATCCCTAGAATCACAATAACTCTAGAACAAAGGATAGCAGCTTTATGAGATTTGACACACATGAGCATCTGTTGAAGACCTCAGACATTTTTCTATGGAACATGACCTTCACCTACTTTTCAAGGTCACAGTGACAATTATGTGAAATCCCTATCATTGCTATAACTCGAGAACAAATGATGGCAGCTTTATGAGACTTGACACACATAAGCATCTGGTGAAGACCTCAGTGAAGACCTTCACCTACTTTTCAAGGTCACAGTAACAATTATGTGGTGCGGTGACGTTTTGTTCACAAATATTGTGTGGAGGGAATGTTGTGCAATAAGTTACCAGGGCTGAGGGTTGATGCATCTCTGATGCCTATGTTTTTCTGTTTCAGCTAAATTTTCAACATTTAAAGCTGACATCATTGAGTTGTTCCCTGCCATATATGACACGAAGCACATATCATCTAGAATCAGAAGAGTTAGTAAAACATTCTCCAATATCCTGAAATTACAATCAATCACTGCTTGAAATATGTCTATGATGTCTGCCTTTTGTTTCGTGATATGATCATTGTTAATGTTAAGAAAAAGAAAAGAATCAATGCTGATTGGATTTAGGGTGAAACTTTATCTCAGGTTATGCAAAATCAGAAAATAAAATCATATTCATGGGTCCATACTGAAATCAAAATGTATATTTTAATCAAAATATATTTTTTTATGATGACAGCAATATGAAGATCAAGGCTTCTTTGAGAATACCAGTTTAGGAGAGCTTTACCAAAAACTCCAAAGGTAAGTTTTACAAATATATGAGGTGTTATTACTTTGAAAGTTTACAACCTTATTGAATATAGTGAAGAATATAGCACAGAGCTCTGTATTTATAATTTCAACACCATTGTGGAATACGTATACCATCATTTGCTAAAGAATAGGTATGAACCCATAAGATTAGATTAAAATTAATGTTTATTTTTGCAGTGACAACGCCAAATATCATGCTTTGTTTTCACCATCAATATCACATGCCAAAGGTTTTGATGCATACAGTGAGTGATCTTGAACATTTTGCTTCTCACTCCAAAACATCTGGAATATAAGATAAAGAATTATGATTTTTCAAAAAGTGAAATTAAAATTTGACAAGAATCATAGAGGTTGTTAATAATTTATTATTCAGTGGAACATGTTTTACTTATATTCCTTGTAAGTTTGTAAAATATTTTTAAAAGAATCCTTTGGGAATAATTTTTGTGAAGTGGAGAGAGGAAAGGGAATTATACTGGAAAGAGTTTGTGGCTAATGGATTGTTCTGAAATACATGTGAATCCCTAAAAAGAAATGTGATGTTTTTCAGATGGAAATCACCATCCCCATGAGGCAGGGTATGACGCATTCATGTGTGGAGTTGGTAAGATTTTGCTTATCAAGTTGGTAAGATTTTGCTTATCAAAAATCTATATTTTAGCCAGATATATTTTATCTGGCTAAAATATATTGGAGTTGTTAAGATTTTGCTTATCAAAAATCTATATTTTAGCCAGATATATTTTGTTCAAGAATGACCAGTCTTCAAATATTATCATAACTTTAAAGTTTATTAAGTAGAATTTCTGATGAAATGAAGGTAAAGATATACAAAGGACAACAACAAAAGTTTTATACCTGAGTATTCATTCCTGCTCTCACTAAAACAAGCTATGAAAATATGATATTCATACTGGCTTTACAGATTAAGAAAGCGTTAAGGAAACTAACAGGAAGACAAAAAATGAAATTAATATATATTATATTTCTTGTGACTTATGAAAGTAAAGAAGTGTGCATTTACTGTTCAGTGTGCATTTACTGTTCAGTGTGCATTTACTGTTTCAGTTTTTTTGAGGATGGCCCATTTTATTGCAGTGGACCAATTGGGGTTTGTTTCATTCAATATATAGAGGTCAAGAAAATCATAGACACCAAATTCCATTTTCTCTTTAAAATTTTATGCCAAACTTAGGATATTTACAAAAAAATGTTAATATCATTTTTGACATTTATCCAGAGACAAGAAAGTGAGGCCAATGTCATTTATTGAACATCAGATAGCCCTCCAAGATTATCTAAATCGTGTGAATATTATCAGAGCTACAATCATCAATGTGGTAAGTAAATTATTTTACAATTTTAGAGTGTCATTTTGTTTTCTATTTTCCTTAGTCCATTATCTTGGGTTATTCAGTAAACTTTCTTCAGTGTCCAGTCAGGCTGGTAAAAAAGGATACCTGTTGACTGAGCTTCGCTCCTGACAGTAGATGCTGCAGAGTGACCTTTTTGTATATATATATATATATATTTGTAGAACTTAGGTGGTGCTGACCCCGAATCTCGGAGACCGCAGTGGTTATTTGTGAAAAGTCGAAAGATAATGCAACCTCTTGATTCAACACAAGTGAGTATATACTGAAGATCATTGATTCATCGGTCAGATTTTGGTTTAAAGCATTCACGCATTCATGAAACCACAGAGGTCACAGGCAATTTTACAGAGGTCTGGGGTATGCTTAAATGATATGTGGCCATGAAACTGTGATACAATTAAGCTATCTCACTGAAATCAACCAAAATACACTGACCATGGTTATTGTGTTTTGAAGAAAGTGTACTGCCAGTACTCTTTTGACCACCAGGTGGCCACATGTATACAATCATGTGACCTCTATTGTGGTCTGTCAGGGTATTAGGCTTGTGCCATTGGACAAACATTAATGGACAAACAGCTCTGTAAGCCAAATCACTCCATGGTCCCAATTTAGGGTGCCCCACTGTTAAAAAGACTAAGCAGGTGTTTGCACAAAATCACTGATCAGCTAAACAAAGTTTGTTGACAAGGTGTCCAGTGGATGATTTGGATTTTAAAGAATACTTGACCACTTTCAAATGGCACAGAAGTATATGTAGGGGAAATATGATGGGTAATAACTTTTGATCGCATAGTTCAGGGTATAAACTTTTATATTATGCAAGGAAAATGTGCTTGAAAACCTCATTTCATGAATGCTTTCATGAAACCACAGAGGTCACAGGCAATTTTATAGAGGTTTTGGGTATGCTTATATGATATGTGGCCACAAAACTGTGATAAAGGTGCCCCACTGTTAACAAGACTTTTCTAAGTAGGTATTTGCACAAGATCACTGGTCAGCTAAACAAAGTTTGTTGACAAAGTGTTCAATGGATGATTTGGTTTTTAGCAGAAGACTCGTCCACTTTCAAATGGCACAGAAATTTATGTACGGGAATTATGATGGGTAATAACTTTTGATTGCAAAGTTTGGGGTATAAACATTTATATTATGCAAAGAAAAAGTGTTTGAAAACTTCATTTCATAAATGCTTTAATGCATTTGATTGTCTATTGGCACATAGTGCATTTAGTGTATTATAATTTTCGTCTTCATGCAGAAAATGTAAAGGTTACCACACTTTCTGTCACATAAGTCATTTGTAGTTCGTCTTTTAAAGCTAGCAAGGATGTTCTCACCATACGGATCTGCTGATATACAACTTAGAAGTCGCACACAGGGTGTAGTTGCCGTGTCAAACTGGCGATGGTGAATATGTAATTTTTGTGATTTTTACGAAAATTTCAGGCAATAATCGGAATTTATTAAAACATCATAAGAATGATATTGCAGCCTATTTATGCATCATTTTTCTTTTATGTATGATATTGATTTTGTTTTTAGTTCCCGTGACATTCTCAATGCTTTCAAGAAGAATGAATTCATTTATGTGGCCAGATATAGTGTTTGGCGCCATTCACCAATAGTGAGAAATATCTTATGGTAAGCTTTTCTTAATATGATGAACCCATTTAAGCAATCATTTACAAAATGTACATTTACATTTAAGTAAAAAAAAAAATGGAAAAGTAACAAGTATTGGATATAGCCAGTTTAGTCAAACAAATTGATAGTCATCAATGTGTGAAATGTAATTTGAAAATTAAAAAAATCTCAATCAGATTTCCAATATTCTTATCAATATGTGAATTTTATATAAATATGTTAACCACATTTCTTATGTTTGGCAAAAAGGGTAAAAGATATCTGTTAACAATTTATTTTAGAACATTATGCACAACATCCCATTCCAAAATAAATATCTGCAAGGAGATCAGTTCAATAACATTTGTCACTTTGAAGTAAATGACTTAAATGAAATATAGAAAACTTTCTATATTCACATTGTATTCAGCTATGTTTTTTGAACATTCTACCCACTTTGCATATGCATACAAGATATACCAATTTATTTTCAAATAATCATATATTTCTTTATATTTTTGATACAGGACTGGTGTAATATTGTCAGGAACAATGTGTGCCTGGACCTTATTTAAGGGACTCCATAGTAACAGATCTTAACCATTAACATCTTACAGTTGTTATGGAACTACAGATGTTTTGAACAGGTACATAACTTATGACACTTGTATAAATGTAAAATAAATGTGCGAGAAGTATTTACTTGACTCTCTTATATGTTAAATTCAATGTAGGTGCTTCTGATGACATTGTTAGCTCAGCTGACTATATCAGCATAGTTTCAGCAGTGGGGGTAATTTTCTGTAAATCTGTCTGTAAATTTGTATCTTCTCTAAAACTACTGGGATGAATTTTTGTATTTTCAGGGGATTAATTCCATCTGTTTGCCATGGGGCTCATATTTTTGCACATGCATATGCTCCTGGAATATCAAATACCACATTCTACCAACCTAAAAAAAGCCTCGGTTTGATATTTTAGGAACAAAGCAATTTGGAAGTGATAGAGTCGGCCCCAATATTGGACATTATTTTCACCACATTGACTGCTCTCGATATGCAAAGCTAGGTAAATACTACATAAAATTATAATTTATACAGCAATTTGCAGACATTTCAAGGAAATGTTCACATAAACTACGTCAGAATAGCAAGGGCAGAACAGCTATAAAACTATTAGCCTATGCTTAAGAGTAAGAATTTTTTTAAAACTACAAAAGTGTGGAATATTTTTATGTTTTTTTTTTATCGCTCTAATGGGAGTGACCACCAACAACAATAACCAGTTTTGGTTGCAGACCATGTTATAATGTAATTTTATGGCTAATAAAGAGACTTACAAAAACTTTTTGTCATGGGTTGATGATTCTAAATAACCTGTAAAACTGTACACGTGGTTGTGAGTAACCCCAGAGGTCAGTTGTGAGTAAGCAAATTATTGAGGTAACACTAGTTGTGGAGAATGTTGCAGCATTCATGATGAGTAGCAGTTATAGTAATAAAGATAAACATTCCCTGTAGCCATTTTTACCTGTTCTGGGGAAATCATGATGTTGGTGTGAGGTCAGTTCTCCCTTATGAGGCCAATACCATATGCTCAGTTGAACACAATTTAACCTGAAAACAGAAACATGTTTGCAGATATTTTACAAGATATTTACATATTTACAATCGTCTTTTTGTGAGGTCAATTTCTGCACCATGTAGAAATTCACAGCGTCCAGAAATTGAGTCAGCTTAATTTTTTTGAATCAGCACTTGTTTCCCTTGCCTGCATTTTTCAGCATAAAAAGAAAGATCTGGAGTATAAAGTGATTGGTGTAATTGATAGTTTAACACTAGATAACAACTCCTAGCAGTTTCCATAAAGGATGAAAACAGCCACTTGTGAGATGGTGAATTTACAGTTGGAGAAATATTTTACTGTTGGGAAAAAAAATCTCTTAATTTCACACATATTCTCACACCAGCCTTCAAAATGTTGGGATATTTGTAATACTACTATGGAAACATAGTGTATGGATTTTTTGGGTATTGTTCCATGATACCCACCAAGTTCTCCAAGCGCTGTATCCACTAAACCATCAAAATTATTGACCTCTTCTCCATTATCACAGTCTGTAGACTCTTATTTATCAGTCTTCATACTCCAGTATCGCTGATAGTACATGTTTATAGCCTTGTTATCAAATTCATGATTAAATATTCATCTTCAGACTGAGAAAAAATAAATTGTATATTTTTCATACCTTCAGCCATAAGTTTTCTTACTCATGAATTATATTTACATTACGTGCGGTCTTATAAATATTTACAGTACATGGATTCTGATAAATATTAAAATTTACATTATGGGAAGTCTGATAAATAGTTACATTATAGTCAGATCTGAAAGGTCTTTTTCTGAGCTCATCTTCAAAGCAGCTAATTCTCTCTTGGAGGTTTTACCACAGTAGCAGCACTATATCTGCTACAAGTAGGTCTCATCACGAAATGACTGAAATAATGTCGAAAGTGAGGTAAAACCCCATGCAAACAAACAAACAAATATTTAAAGGTTGAGAATTCTTCTCTCCTTTCTTGTTGCTGAATATGTCTGAATTACCAGATGTTCCTTGCAAGGCCACAGGCTGTTGCACAGTTGGTCAGAGTGCCAGCTTATAAGCACCAGTTCCTCTGTGAAACATGACCTTCACCTACTTTTCAGGGTCACAGGGACAATTATGTGAAATCATCCTTGTCAACACGATAAACAAAGAACAAATGATGGCAGCTTCATGAAACTTGACACACATAAACATCTGGTGAAAACCTCGGGCGAGACAGATGGACGGCGACCTTGACCTATTTTTCAAGGTCACAGGGACAATTATGTGAATTCCAAGAATCGCAATAACTATAGAACAAATGATGGCAGGTTTATGAGATTTGACACACGTAAGCATCTGGTGAAGACCTCAAAATCTTTTTGATGAAACATGACCTTCACCTACTTTTCAAGGTCACCAGGACAATTATGTGAAATCACAAGAATCACAATAACTCAAGAACAAATAATGGCAGCTTTATGAGATTTTACACACATAAGCATCTGGTAAAGACATCAGAAGTTTTTGTTGGTGCAGTGACATTTTGCTCACAAATGTTGTGCGGAGCAAATCTCGTACAGTAAGTTACCAGGGCTGAGGGTTGATGCATCTCAGATGCCTATGTTCAATGGGACATTGTAATAGTGGTCCGAGGCCTAATAGGCAAACAGCATGGAGTTTCACTTTCAACTGTGAATCTTTTGAGCAGTGATTTGACGGTTAATTTAGTAAATTTATGTATATTGGAAATAGATCAAGTGTAGATTAATTCATATCAGGTCCCTTTTTGCCTGCTATAATATATGATAATGCCAACAACCCCTACAAACCTCTATATTGCAATGCATGCTCTATAGGCACCTGGGCCATATTGTGCAAAAGTCAATAGGTGTATTTTACATATACACAGTAGAGAGAGTTTACGATGTGCAGATGTATAAGAAAAAAACTATAAAATGTCTATTGTGAACTTCATGCTCATCAAATAGGCAAAATGCATGCTCTCAGACTCTCTGTTTTCTGCATAACATCCTAATATATTGCTCTAATAGGATCTCTAATCTTTTTATTTCATAAATTATGCATGAAATGAGAAGGTAACATTCAAATTTAAATAATTTACATAATAAAGTATCATTATCCCATAATATTGGCACAAAACAACATTTTACAGCACAAAATAGCATTTTTTCATGATTTGTTAAAAAGTTTTTGATTTTTTTTGGTGTTAAAAAATTCTTATACGTAGTTATTTAAAATTTAGACATGTGAATCCCTACTTTACAATTTGATTATGAAAGTTTGAAGTCAATATAAAATGAAATACCAGTTTTAATCATCCCTTATTGTGTGGTACCAAAATGCGCTGAATGGTACTCTAATCTGACAAGACCAGGGGAGCCAATAGGTGACACTATGGTATATAGGGAGGCATGCATGCTTGTTTTAACACCTGCACTTAATTAGGGTAATATCATAGATGGCTTTAATTGGCATAAAGTTGCATTTAGGGCTATATTTGATCTCTATTAGACCTGAGTCTACTACTAGTATTTAATATGTGGGACCAGGGCATACGAAAGTAGTGCTTGATAGTTTCCTACCCCCCCTTATTATACATGATAATAATGAGATGCAGATCACATAAAATGAATAGTGCTATTTAATAGTACAATAATGGCTTGTTTTGTCGAAGTTATTAGAAGAATAATGAGAATAATTGAAGGGACTATATATTGATATTTGCTGTCAGGGGCTCATTCCTATATTTCCATGTTCTGTTCTTTGTTTTCAAGGTAGGTGGCACTTTAACAGATCCTAGCCAAAAATTTCAGTGGTCAACCTCACTTCATACTCTGCTTTTAGAAAGATAAATATTTTTGCCATCTGGTAATTATTGTTCAAAATACCCAAGGTCAATACATATATTTTTTATGAATTTTTGAAGGTGAGGCATTTACTATGGTATTCAATGGGACATTGTAAACTCCCTTTCAAAATTCCCACAAGGGGGCTCTCTCTTCAAAATAAAACCAGGTGGCCAGGTAATGCTAGTGAGAACTCTTCTATGAACGAAGACAAAAAGTCAGGAGTTCCTTTCTTGATTTTGAAAAATGGATTTAGTTATTCTGCTTGCAATTTTTGTCCTAGTTTTGCTGGTTTTATACCTCATCGATCCATTACTAAGTACAAAAACCCTGCAGTTAGAAGGAGGACACGTTCTGGTTTGTATATGCTTCCTTTAGACTGTCAGTTTTTTCTGTTTCCATAAAAATGTCAAACAGTCACAGAAGATTTTGTGTTTGTTTTGGTCAGTTTTTTCTATTAAGCTTCAGCCCCCATGGAACCTTAACCCCTAAGGGACTAGGCTATCTAAATTTTGTTGGTTGGCAGGACTAACCAATTTTTGCTGGACAAGTGTATCTACATACTAAATTAATAAAACTTTTAACCATGGTAATTCAATATGCTTAATGAAATGCTGGGGTCAAAAGTACATGATCAAAATTGTTTGACGTCATTATCATGATTACATTGTAACAAGTTCCAGCCCTTCAGAATGTTACAAATGACGTCATTAAGCCAGAACAATGGGGACGTCAACGTCCCTCCCGTCCGTTACCGGTGGTGGATGTTGCCGTCCTTCCCGTCCGTTAGGGGTTAAATCAGGTTCATAAAGGATGGTAACAGTCAAGTCAGTCGCATAACTACAGAAAAGAACAAGACATCCCCCATCCTAACTGCACTAGAACTAATGCTCACAATGAGTCACAAGTGACAAGGTTCACCCATTCAAAACTTCAAAACATTGAGGAAGGGCCCATAAGGAAATCACCCAATGACAAGCAGAAGTATCTATAACTTACCAAAACTCACTGGCACTGGTACTGTCAATTCTTGACCAGATGACATCATTGATTGGCAGCTAAAGATTGAATGCTTGGGTTTCTATATCTTAATTGTATAGTTCAGAATCATCAGAAATGTTATAAGTATATAAGATTTGTCATGGTAATAATGCAGATAACAGCTGAATATAACTCCAGATATGAAATCAATACATTAAGGTTTAGTCTAAATTTTGCTGTTTGGCAGAACTTAACAATATTTTTCTGGACTAATGTATCTGCATAATGAATTAGCATGATTTATATCCATGGTTATCTTAATAATACTGTGAGCACCACATGCACATCCAGTTTATGGGCCGATCACGTCAGTCAAAACAATGGTCTGAGACAATGGCAATTATTTCAACCAACCAGAGAGCAGCTAACACAAATGATTACAATAATTGTCCATAGTAACAGTGGTGGGAAGTTGCTATCACCAAGTGTCTTCATTTCAACATCTTATGGATGGCTTTCTCAGAATAAATAGACAAATCATTAGACAAGCGAGAAAAATATGTTCGAAGGTTTATGATCCAGGCAGCCTCACTATTACCATGACTATATTACAACAAGTTGCAAACCTTGAGAATGTCACAAAATGATGTCATAAACTTACAACAATGGGGACATTAGCTGGTGGGGGATGTTGAAATCCTTCCTGTTCGTGAGGGAATCAGAGGGATTAAAAGCCAGGCAGAGATTTTGCGGTGAGCAACATTTATAAGTGTGTTGTTTTCCATTACCAGTATTGAACTACACTGTCCCTCAGTAAGTGACAATGATGCAAGACTTTAACCCCTAACGGACGGGAAGGACGGCAACGTCCACCACCGGTAACGGACGGGAGGGACGTTGACGTCCCCATTGTTCTGACTTGATGACGTCATTTGTAACATTCTGAAGGGCTGCAACTTGTTACAATGTAATCATGATAATGACGTCAGACTGCATTAATCATGAACTTTTGACCCCAGCACTTTATTAAGCATATTGAATAACCATGGTTATAAATTTTATTTATTTAGTATGTAGATACACTAGTCCAGAAAAAACATTGATATCATGAAATGTGAGATTTCTTTGTTTATTTCCTATTTTGTCTATCTGGTAGGTATGTCTTTCATGCCTAAAGGGCTTAGAGAAGTGCATTAAAGCAAGGTTCCCGTTACTTAGAAATACTCCCCCAATAAATCTTCTTCCTTTCATAATTTAAAAAAGAAAAAGGATAAAGTCTGCAAGTGATTACTCTGCAAAACAGAGGTCATTGATCCTTAGCCTTGGTTGGAAATTGACTGTCTATGTTTACCAGGGTGATAAGTAAATAGTACATATTATTTCCTTAATGATTTAGTGTGACATCACAACATCACTCTTAACTGTTGTTGCAGGTTACCGGTGGGTCGAGTGGCATAGGCAGGGCCATAGCTGTGGAGGTGGCTCAGCGGGGAGCCCATGTTACTCTGGTGGCAAGGAATCAGGTCAGTTCTGAAAAGGGAGACATTTATGGAGACAAACAAAGCACAGCCAAAATGTTGATCAAAAAGTTTATATGTTTTAAATTAAAAAATGATTAAATTGAATATAAATTGAATATAAGAAATTGAATATAAGAAATTGAATATAAGAAATTGAATATAAGAAATTGAATATAAGAAATTGAATATAAGAAATTTTTGTATGAATTTATCACCTAAAGCCCTTCTGAAAGAGAATTTTTGATAAAGAATATTTATTAATACAAACTCCACATGATTTGAACATTTATTCCCTTTAAAATGTAAAGTATTCCTTAAAAATTTTGCCAATTTTGATCATCCTTCAATTCTGGAGAGCAAGTTAAAGATATAATGGTATCATTTCAATCCAACAAAGATTTTTTTATAAAATAATGCAATAACAATAGTTTTGGTGACATATTGGTTCTACAGTGTACAAAGTAAGATGAACTGAATCCCTAGAGCAAATGATGGACATTAAAATAGTGTTCTGGCCGAAATAGCTCAATTGGTAGAGTATCTGCCTTGAGTTCCAGGGATCCCCGGTTCAAATCCTGGCCAGTAACTATCAACCGCTATGAGCAGACATTGTCTGGAATCAGCGGTATATAAATGTCAGCTTTACTTTTTTTTACTTGTTTTCAGCCAATTGAATTATATTTTGGATACTTTCAATGTGAACTAATTTGCAAAGCCCACCCCTTTCACATAAAAGATAGTTAAAAGCTCAATTTATTGAATATATTAATAGATACTTCAGAACAGTAAGAGCAGCTTAGTTATGGCCTTTCACTTTACCTACAATGAATCCACTTTCTCTTTTGCAGTCAAAATTAGCTGATGCCAAAGATCATGTTGAAACATATCTTAAAGATAAAGACAAGCAGGTAAGAGTCAATAATTTGCAATGAAGTAGTTCTTTGATTAGAATTACATTAGATTACATTACCGAAATTATAACATTTGGTGCTAATATTTCTTTAAATAAATCTAAAATGTAAAAAGAAATCCTATCCTGATATTTAGTATGATCAGGCTTTCTTACAATTTGCATTGCAGCAACCTAAATGATACCAGGTTGAAGTCACAGATAAATAACCTGTCTCTTAGTGACATATCTAGTTATATTGTGCAATTTGCTATATTCACAGTTCAATCTTGAAAGTTTTTAATGGTTATCCTTGATTTTCAGAAAGTAGTGTGCCTGTCCGTAGATTTGGCCAGAGACTATGATGCTGTGGAAAAAGCCTTTAAGCAGGTGAGATGATTATTATGATTGATTTAAACAAATACATATCCTTTTTAGACCATTGGCCATGTCCAGCTGAAGGGGTGTTGCCATTACAATTGTCTGTTATTCATTTTGTCTTTATAGTGACTGGCAAATGTTTGAAACCAACACTTGAAACAGACACTTTTAACTTGGTCATATGTTAAGCGCACTGTAAAATTGCATCGGGAGCAGTCACGTAACGTCATGATATGACTTATCATAAAACTCAAATAAACTGCAGGATTGAGTGAATATGTGACCCATATGTTACAATATTGCTATATTGATATTTGATAGATATGATTAACCAGGTGGCATCACCAGAATGTTGTTCAATTTCATGATAAAAATGATAAAAGTGAATATGTTTCAATTTCACTTTACAGGCATCCATTATTAAATCCATCCTGAAGGCAAATGTACTTGAAAATCTTAAATTTTCAGTGTACCGGTATATGAATCCGTGTGCGCCAAATTATTTTTCTGCTGGTTAAACTAACCTCTGTTGCAGCGATTATCAAATTCCATCTTTCCCAGTCATAATATCTCCAAATACAAATGCCTGTCTTATCTGGCATGACCTACATGACCTAAAATTCATATGAAGTCATGAGGCAAGCACAGAAATGGACAATGTCTTAAAGTTCTGTGTGGTCCACTTTACAGTAGACCACAAAGATAAAATTTCCTTATCCTCTCGCTAGCATAAGTCTACCAACCTTACTACAAGCCTTGCGTACTGTAGGGTAATTATGTATATGTTTTAACCATTTTGAGTTTTAGGCTGTGGACCAATCAGGTCCTATAGACATGTTGATAAACTGTGCTGGACAGGGCATATGTGGCCGTTTTGAGGAAATGCCTATTGAAAACTTCAGAGTAAGTATTTTATCTGTATTTAATGTTGCTATTCAACATATGACAACATTTGATTTGACATGATGTTTCTTTGTAATCTCTCATATTGTGAAAATCACATTTGACTTTAAAATATATTGCTATTTTTTTAAGGTATATTTTTCTAGTTTATAGCATTATTAACAATTTTTGTTTTTAAAAATAGTGACAAGGGAGGTGATGTAATATATTTGCAACCAAAGATGAGGATTAGAATGATGAGAAACTACAAATTTATTTTGATTAAAACAAAAACAAATCTTTGTTGATACAACAAGTACATCTTGCATATTTATATTGGAAAATATTTTGATGAAATGATATATGTCTAAATATTGTGTATTTTCATTAGATAAATCACTTAATTTCACAAGAGATTTAGAGTTTAATCTTTTGTTACTTCCCAGATTCAAATAAAATAAATTTGATAAGCTCATTGTGTCCACAACATATGTGTATCTCAGATTTGACCAAAAGCCATTAAGAGTTGATGCAATGTTATATATTCTTCCTGACCTATTGTAGCGTTGTATGGATATAAACTATCACAGCGCGGTGCATGCATCTCGGGCGGTGGTGGGGGAGATGAAGCGTAGGCAGAGGGGCCGCATTGTGCTGCTCTCCTCCCAGGCAGGACAGCTCGGTCTCTATGGATATACAGCATATTCTGCTGCCAAGTTTGCACTCCGAGGACTCGCTGAAGCACTGCAGATGGAGGTCAGATATTACCTCAAATATTTCAAAATAGAACAATTGCGGGTTGCAATATTGACAAGGTAATGGAAGGGCACAAAAAAATGGAAAGTGCACTGAAAGCTCATTAAAATCCAAATCATAAAAAAACAAGATAGTGACCTGCAATTGCATTATGAACATTTATTAGGAAAAAAAGACATGGACTTTCAAAATCAGATTTGTTTCTCAAATAGTGTTCTTTGCAAAGTAAATATTGTATCTTGAATTTGCCAGCTTTTTGAAAGCTTGTTATGACTGATATGTACTGAGTCATTCTGCAAGAATGTTGATTTTGACTGCTTGTAGGTGAAGCCATACAATATGAGGGTGTGTATTGCTTTTCCACCTGATACAGACACACCAGGCCTGGCAGAGGAGAACAAACATAAGGTAATCATTTGTACATCCAGCAAAAAGGATCAACATTATATAAAATATTTAATTTTAAGCAAATAGAATATAGAAAAAAAAGCTTAAGACTTATGTTTTTTCATCTTTTCAGCCAAGAGAAACAGTTATAATATCAGAGACAGCAGGGTTATTCCAGCCAGAATATGTGGCAAAGCTCATCCTGAAAGATGCATTGGTAAGCTCCCAAGAAGAAAGCATTAACATTTCCATACCCGTTAAACATTATCCCAAAAAAATTATCGGTCCATTTTTTTTGGCGATTCAGTCAAGTGTTGCAAAACCTAAGTATAATAAGATCTCATGATTGGATTCATATATCTAGCATTTCCTTAGCAGATATACAAAGAGTTCAGGTGTGTGAGAGATTATGAAATATTTTGTGAACTTTGCAGGCTGGCAAGTTCCTATGTTCGGTTGGTTTTGATGGGTGGATGCTGGCTAACTTGACAGCGGGCATGTCTCCAGTATCATCCATCTTTGAGGCATTCCAGCAGGTCAGTATCTATTGGTTATAGCACAGTCTTACTGTCCAAAATCATCTATGGAAATAATTAATTTCAGCTCCTCATTCAAATATGTAAAACATCTCAAAATAGGAGATGTATTATTCATTTGCATCATTAATTTAGTTCCTGATGTTTGCTAATTATGAAATATTGTTTAAATTATTTAAACATTATTTACGGTTTACAACTAGTCAATACCATGGATTTCTGGCACTACATTTTGCGACATTTTGTGACGTTTGACCTTGATGATTTATTGCAGGTGACTGTGATGGGAATATTCAGAGCCATTTCCCTCTGCTTTATCCTGCACTTTGATCGGATTATCAAAAAGTGCAAAACTGAGAAGCAGGAGACAAATATTTCTGCAAGCAAAAGTGATTAGATATAAAATATATGAAACTCGTGATATAATTGTTAATATATAGATCTTATTTTGGGATGAATATTGTTTCTTAATACTTTTTACCACAATATTTATGCAAGTAATATTTTGAGTTATTTCCCAAGTGTTGATATCTTGGAAAAAATATCTTGAAATAAATTTGTAATTTAACGCTGGCATTAGTATATACACCCTTCAGCAAGGCCAGAGCGTAAGCAAGTAATTAGATGTACAAATACTTAAAACAACTATCTGACAAGTCAAATATCTGTGGGAAGTTAAGATGTACATTTCAGGAATAATGGTGACACCGGCATTAACTGGGCACTATTTGTACTTCTATTTAAGCAGATATTCCTTTGGTTCAGATATTTTAAAATCAATACAACAATTACTACTCTTGCTTAAATTGCTTGTCAGTGTCATGAAAACAAATAATTTCCTTTTTACAAAATTCCAAGGATGATTTCATGACAACTGATTCTCAAAACTTTGGTGAAAATATTGGTGAAATCACAAACTGTCTGTGGAATAGAATTGTAAAATTAAAATTGTATGTTCTCTCTACATTTTATGTTATTTATTTGTGTATATTTCCTCAGGGTTTATATTAACTTTTAAATTGCCTTTTACACTTCACTGATTTCTGTGTGAGTTTGTATGTGTGAAACATAGACCTGCATATTTGCATGCTTGGATGTATCATTCTTCATGAAAGCACATTTACAACTTGGATTCCTTTCAGATTTGGTTTGTAAACTTTTGGAGAAAATGTTGTGAACAATTTGATCCATGTCCCCTCTGTGACCTTAAAAAGTAGACCAAGTTAAAAAATACCATGCCTATTGCTTGTGAGCATGCTAGCTTTGCTGGTTCTGGTCTGTACCTGGGATCATGTATCTATTTCTTATTATATAAAGCATAAAACAGGAATTGGTCATTGCCATCAGCTAAGGAAATTTTCATTATTTTCTGCAACCAAAAATCATGTACAATGATATATAAATATCATATATATGATATATAAATATCATATATATATATATATACCATGCCTATTGCTTGTGAGCATGCTAGCTTTGCTGGTTCTGGTCTGTACCTGGGATCATGTATCTATTTCTTATTATATAAAGCATAAAACAGGAATTGGTCATTGCCATCAGCTAAGGAAATTTTCATTATTTTCTGCAACCAAAAATCATGTACAATGATATATAAATATCATATATATGATATATAAATATCATATATATATATATATATATATATATATATATATATATATATATATATATAAATATTTGAGGATCATGTTTGAAGCATAGGCGTCAGAGATATGTTGATCATTCTTTTGTACTGTTTGTGACTATTGTTTCTGGAAATGCCTGCAAATTGCTTCATAAAAGATTATTTAGATCATTTTTCAGCCAGTCAAAATGCATGTTATATAATGAATTTAGCCCCAACTTTTGTTATTAACTGGGTTCTCATTGGCTGACATTTCTCATGTAATTCAAAATATGGCAGCCTCCTTGATAACTCACTGATAGCTATTAGATTTTTTCAAACATAGGCCAATGACCTAAGAGCCATGCTGATCATTGTTTTTATATGTCCTGACCTTGCTGGAGGGTGTACCATATTTGCTTGAATATAGGACCACCCTGTGTATAAGACGATATAATTAATGTCTTTGGTTTATAATACACAAAGAAAGATTCTACCACGTGTCAACAGTAGTCCGCCTCCATTTAATAATTGTATATCATGCACAAGTCAGAGAAAATGTTAGTTTAACAATGCTTAAATATGCATACGCAACACAAGTTTGCCATTTTGAAAAGCAGAAGTGACAGGGAGCTCTTATTTTTTGCACGAAAATGATCCGAGTGCCACCACAGTGTATTAAATCACATTGAAATATTAATTTATTGTGCAATGATGGATCGCTGAAACTACATATTTACGTTTTACTTTTAAAATGGCTGCCAAACATGAATGTTAGCAGTGCCTATGTCTCGAGAAAAACCAACTCGGCCTATAATCAGAAATTGGTCTTTTCAGGCAAAAGAACATCAGTTTGAGGGTTGTCTTATGCACAGTGTCGTCCTATTTTCGAGTAAATAGGGTAGCTCTTAACAGTTCGCAGATATCTGACAATAAACAGATCAGGAGCCAATAGAAAAGATGTCAATAACTGCATGCATGCACACTTTCCAAAATAGCTTACAAAGAAACAACACAGCAAGTAGTTAAGTATTTAAGCAAGTATTTAAATGTGAAAAAGACACTATAATGTGCCATCATTTTGGCCAGAAACAATTTGCCATCGATATTATGTTCCACCACTAACATTCTGCAGAATGACATTGTGCAGTTATTTTGATGTCTCGCTGAACAAATTCCACTGCAGCTGCCAGTTTTCCCCTCAGATATGTGGGTGACTTTGATTGGTCAAGACATTGACGACGTCATTGTCATATTTGGTAGAAAAGACATTCAATAAGAAGCACAAAAATGGCTTGATGGCCAGGGTGTAAATCATTGCTTTGATGTGCATTTCTTTTTTGCAACTCTTCCTCACCATGCAGATTATCATCATCACACATCATTCTATTTAGATTTTGGGTTATTTTCTGGTTACTTAAGGGCAAGGACAAGCTCATAGCCAGCATGGCATCATCTTTGTCTCATACAGTAATATCAATACAATCTACCATATCTTTTAACATTAGGAGGAAAAGGGACACTTCATACAGAGGATCACAGGTGTATGAAATGTGTTGTTGATTGTTGTTAAATTACCAAAAGGTATGACGTCACTATTTCATTGATGAATAGCCACAGCACCATTATGACATCATTACTCCTTGAACTACATGAAATAGTGCACCTTTATAACATACCAAAACCAACTAAATAGGTAACATATTTCTGTTCAGGGGGGATCAGTGTTGATATATACACATGAAAACATCATTTTTGACTAAACCATTAGCCAGTAGCTGCTGCATTCGACCTCATCACTACCCAGTGATACAAAATTAGTAAACAAACATCATATTCCTCATAATTTCCCACGCATTTTATGACAAAATTGAGAACATCTGCACATTTAATTATCAAAATTTAATAACAGGTTTACTCCAAATATTATTCTATTTAGTTTAAATAGAGGGAATTATGATTAATGGTCTATATTTTGAGATATCTAACTTACTTCAAAGTCAAGTCAAAAATTACCAAATGGTGTCAAAAGTTTACATTTGTTATTATTTTATTTACAAAAATGCAAATTACTAGAGTTATAAGACATTTTTCAAAATTCTGTCTATTTAAACTAAATAGCATCATTCTAGCAAAAGATTAGTGCCTTAGTTTTGCAGATTGATAGTGTAGTTATTCCCAAAAATGGGAAAAACCTTTTTTTATTGTTACCAAAAAACGATCTTTTTCTGATTTTTACTGTAACTTTGAATCTAAAATGATTAAAAATGATTAAATTTTAAAAGCAAATAAAAAACCAAATCAAAAGAAAATTCCACCCCTTTACATTTGACACATTAAAAGCTGAAATCAGTTTTGTTGTTATTTAATACAAAACAATTATCTTGCACTTTACCATTTTAGGGGGTTCAAATGTGGGGGACAAGATTTGTTTTGGCAGGAAAAAAGAACTTTAGAAGACACTGTTCCCCCTAACGTTAATCATATGAGGGGTGCAGAAGATTTTGAGAATTGTTGATATTTTTAAGGCCATAGGAGTGAAAATGCAAAATCAAATAAATACCATTTTGCATAACAGACCAAATATCACCTTTTGCAAAATGTATCCAAAAATCAACTATATAAATATTTTTTATTAAAAATGAAAACAAACACAGATTAATTTATTATGAAATTTGTCATATATTTTGTACACATCACAGTTTAAATATCCTCTTGTAAACACCTAGTCCTACAAACAGTGACTTTGACTTTTGTTATTGTTACCAATTGATCAGAGATTGACCATACTGTACACATTTATCATTAGTACTTCAGTAGCACAGTGCCTTCAAGAATTATTTTTGTTTTATTTTGTAGTTATGTGGCATTTTTTTTTTACATTGATGGTTGCTATGGAGTAAGCAAGCTATAATATATTGTAACAATAATTGCTCACTAAATGCAATTGACCCAATGATGAGTTTTGCAGTGTTCTTATATTTGAGCATGTGTAAATATCTTAGAAATGTATGGAAACAAAGAGGTCTTACTTTAGTAGCATCACATGAAATAATGGTATTTAGGGTACCAACCTCTGCTTATGCATAAGCTTTATGAGATAAATAAAGGTTCTCTCACTTCAACTTAACAAAGCATATAGAGCAAACCTGCCTGATACACTCAAGTCAATTTTAAGTCAGTCAATCCGTATTGGTCAACCACACATGTGGTAATATCAACATGCAAAATAATTGTCCCATTTTAAGATAATGCTATACCCTTTTTTCTTTTCAGTTCAACTCTTTTTTTTGCTTTGCCTCTTCATCTGTGTGTAACAAAATATAGCTTGAATGTTATGAAATAATATGCACAACAAAAATACATAAAAGAATTTTTTCCACAACTTCCCACAATCTATCACAAACATATTTTCATCAACATTTTTGTTTTGTCTTATTCAATGACATTGCATGAGAAAGGCTGATATCTGATTTATGATTTACACTCATGACTTTCGATACATACTATATTATATTGCACTGTACCAAAAGTATTCAGGAATAGTCCATAGTTGCCAAGCTCATTGCTATCTGCTTAGATCAAACCCTGGAGTGCGAATATGTATACAGCAAAGCAGGGTGCAGCACAGTGTACACCAAGTGTGCTAAATACAGAGAAATCAGAACAAATATTAGCTGCATAGATTTATATAAAAATCTTAATCATATCAAAAATCTCATTTCCAATTATTTTATTGGTTCAATGATTTTCAAAGACCTTCAAATTCGAGATGATTAAAAAAAGATATGCTAATGTGTTTTTTATGTATCTAAAACTGAAAAACTCCTGTTTTCTAACATATTAAGGTAAAGCACATGTGGATATATATGTGATAAAGTTTGCTGACGATGAAATATAAAATATAAAGCAAGATCTTGCATACCATAATGCAGCTTTGATGTAAGAAGTTAGTTTTGAGGTATCCAATAATAGAGCATAAAATTTTACATGACAATAATTATTTCTAAGTTCTGCATATTCTCAATATACGTAAAAATAAAAGTTTTTTTTTATTGTACAATGTGCAAATAATGTATAGCACATATACTTGTGGTATCATGGTCATCTGAAGTAAAAGCAAGTCATAATGAAGCAGGGCTGTTCTACCCACTCTGCTTTACTGTATACATATATCACCAAATAACATAATATACAAACATTCATTTATCATTTACAGTCAGCAATAAAGCCCTGTAAGGTAAGCACAGTCATGTGATACACAATATCTATTTACAACAAAGATGTCAGCAACAGCACTGTTCAGCATGCATCTCATTAACCTATCAGTATCCAGATTTGACCAGAGTCTTTGAAAGCCTCAGTTTAAACAAAATCATGGCTGTCATCTTTCTTCATGGAGAATTGAAATGCAAAAGAATGCATTTCAAATAGAAGAGCTAGCAGAAAAAAATACCTGTCTTGCACTTTCCTAGGGAATAAAATTTTTCCATTTTCCAAGATTTCCATTTTCACAAATTACTTATGGTAACATAGTTATTTCAAATTACTGGGCTCAACTTTTAGAAATGATCCAAGTAAAGCACATGTTATCAGCCAAATCTCTACAAGTCTTGAATGGCTTTAAGCAAATAAACTGACATATTACCATGTTATCTGCAAGCTACTTTCCTCAATAAAATATATTCTAAATTTGTTTTTCCCTACTGTTATGTTTTGTAGCAAACAAGAATAACTGGGACCATGAGTTTGATCATTTAGAGATTTACATAATGACTTATTACACTTGGAACTGTTGAATACTCTGACTATTCATGTGTTTTTCTACAAAAGAGGGCAGCACATGGTTGCACATATGCTCACTGGTTTCATACACCAGAGGACACTACTAATTTGTGCGCCGTGTATTTTGCAGGAGCCACATCTTGTCAAATATTTGTTTGTTTCTGCCCAAAGTTCTGCTCTTTGATAAATACCATAATAACAATGGCCATATTTTTAGCACTGCAATACAATGGTGCCTAATATTTGAAATAAAGACATAAAGACTCGATTAAATAAATTAATTCAGACCTTATTTTAACTGTCACAAACATGTGAAAACAAAAATAAGTCAGCGCTTTCAGGTGATAAAAGTAAACTCTTTGAATTCTATTTGATAATGGTAAACTCTGAAACCAGTTCATGACTTGCATCACAACTGACCAAATTTAAAAGCTGTACACTCTTACAAAGTTTTGAGACCAATAAACTTCAGCATTGCCCAATGTATGAAACAACAATCGGTGTCATCTTGTGTCAACATGTGAAAAACATTTTTCTCCCCAAAATTGCTTACAACATTTATGTCTGTATTTTGTGAATTGGATTTTAGGTATGCCAGACCGAGACATGAGATTATATAAAGTGTACAATGTCTGGTTCGCAAATTACAGATGACAGAACAACTCAAAATAAGTTCAAGATTTGGGACTCTAAAAATCAAGTCTATTCAAAGACTATTTATTGGATAATAAAAAAGAAAGTCTGACTTTTCACAATATAACTTGCTTTTTGATCCTGCTGTTATTATAACTGAGGCACTTTTTTTCTAACTTTCTGATTCATTAAATTAGTGAAACCTAAAATTTGGAAATGTCAGAATGTGAAAAAAAATCAGTGTTGTTTTTTTGTTCACGATGAATTCTGTCAAATGTCATCAATGTGTTCTTTATTTAATATTTGAAATATATTCTGATTTACTTGAAGAAATAGTTATTTCCCCAACAAGAATGAGAAAAGAAAAAGTGCAGCAAACGTTATTCCCTCTAAAACAGGCCCATTTTCAGTTCAAAAGTGACAAATATCAAATTGATATCAATGAACAAAAATCCTCAATATTATTCAATATGAACAATATGATACCTACTCCTATTCCAGATTAAACAATTATAAAACACACTGTTTGTCAATTGTTATCTTTGTGCATCTATGAATGATCCTTTATCACAACCTTCAGTGGATCTTTGCATTTATAATCAAACTACTAAGTTTTCACTTCTGCCAGTCATGGACACTTGAGACAGTTAAATTTGGAATTCTACTTCAAATGTTACCACAATACATTTTTATGACCACGAACAATAACATTTAATTAATATATTATCAACTGAAATATTAGTAGGCCAAAATGTACTGAGAAGTACATGTAAAAATGTACTGTAAATGAATTGTCGTTCATCTGCCAAATAAATAAAACACACTTTCATCTAAAAAAAAATCTTTATAAAAGGCAAAATTATATAAAAATTTCACACAAGGTTGCAAATGTTTGGCACCCTTCAATTCAGCAATAATTCTGCCAACAAACTTCAATCTCCATCCTGACCTTTTTGCTCTCGGAAGCAGATTTTTTTTCAAAGTTGAACAGTTTCAGTCATATGTTGCTTTATGTACATGTACAATATGGTGATAAGTATACATATATATGTTATATGTATTTTGTTTGTTTTCATACCATTCCCCTGAGGTGAAAATGTGTGATTTTTTATGAAAGTGGATGTCAGCAAATCAGTATTGATGAGAATCTTAAACATGTTAACAGCCAAATGTAAACACTTGTGAGGTCACACAACCACTGCAACTATTATGGGATGGATCTACAGCCAAACAGTCACTCTGCAGCTCAGGGCTAAAGATATGAAATGTCCCTACTGTGCTTATTAATATGACCAATAGGATGTGCTTTATTACCAAATGTTATCACATTATAACTCAACAGGACAAAAGTTTTTGACTTCTAGTGGTCATAAAATGCATGACCGGTGTCAAGATATTTCTAATTCCTCACCTTGATCTGCAATTTTGCATTTTAAATAACTACTAATAGAAATGAGATTTGAGAATCAAACATTACTCATTCATCAAATGTGTGGCCTGAAAAATGAAAGTTATTTCTTTTAAATGATTAAAACTATTATTTTCTTTATTTTCTTATCATACTGATCGCCATTATTTTCTGAGGTTTGTAACTATAGCCTTTTCCTTGAAGATACAAATTACTTTCATGGTTTGATCCACTACAAAATAGCAACAAAAAATACAATTCTTTTTTACATCCTATAATAAATAACATGTTTGCAATTTTATGAAAAATCAAACCCATTTCAATCATTTAAAAGAGATGTTTTAACACATCAAAGACTACACCTATTCTATGAGGAAAACCTGTCAAGTCTCAATACATATATGTTTGAGTTGATTTCCAAAATTATCAGTTCATGCATCAAACTTTAGGTCAAACTTTTTAGGTCAGGTCTAATTACCTTGAAAAATGGATGAGGAGGTTGAACATAAAGTCAGGCTGAATGACCCTTTTTCTACAGCAATAATTATATATTGTCAGGTTCTCAACTGTGGCCAAATGTCTATTTATGTTTTTTTTATAGTGACACCTGAAACTTCTTTATATTACCCCAAAATAGGACAGGGAGACAATATAAAATAGCCTATATTCCTCACATTATATCTATTGGCAGATTTGCATTTTAAATAAAGTATTCTTTGTTCAACATTGTATATACATGGATGACTGTAACCGTGAAGGGAATTATCAGTTGTTTTGATTTTTAGCATGTATTCATATGTGATCCACTTTTTACTAAGGTGGTTATTTTCATTACAGTTGAATATGTGAATATCTTTAACATAGTTCTGTCTTATTGCATATTCACAAGAGATGTTTGGGGTTGCCATATTGGTTAATCAACAGAGAAAAGGAGTAATATTTACATTTGACTATTATTCAGAGTATCAATGTGCAATCAACATTTGCCTTCAACATTAAATCCAAATGCTTAAATCCATAGCTTTCTTAATCTCCTTAGCAAGCTATTCCTATACTTACAGACTTTGATATCCAGAATAAAGCAATTCCAAACACTATAAAAATATTATGATAAAGATCCAATGTGTTAAGGCTAAGCAATAAATAAATTATCAACATTAACCAAATTGGAATCCAAGTCATTCATTCACAGTGAGGTCAGCATGGGTATATTACATAAGTATTGTATTATTCCTGTTTAGGAATGGAGAGCCCATATTTGGACTAAATATATGGAACACAATGGCATTAACTTGTTTTTAACAAAATTGGAAATGTTAATTCCTGATATTAACTTTGGTAACTTTATTGCAATATCCTCAATTTCCTTTTATTGTTTAACTTTCGTGGCATTTTATTCAAAGGGAAAACCTTTTTGATGTAAAATAATACCCTTTCACAATTAATAATAAATTAATATTCTCAGAAAAAAAAAAATCATAAATCAGTCCCAAAAAGTAGGTCACAAACCTACATGATCCACTTTAGACTGTCTCCAAGTTGCCATGGTTACTTAGTAACCTGATTTCTTTTTATGTTGTGAAGAAATGCTATCTGGCATCCCAAGCACAGATTTCTGACTGACATACATAGGTACAATATGAACCTGCTTATATCAATGGCTGAACATTGCTTATGCATCCACTTGACATTTTAATGTGATGAACGTTGATGTGTGGCATGTAATGGCGGCGATGTGGGCTGTATCTATCCATGGGTGTATTTGGCATGTTATAGCACACTATAATCGGTACAATGCTCTAAGTCACATGACATATATCACACGAGTCTATCATTCAATACAAACACACTTTAGCATTATAGTGTCATGCCACTAAGTGATATGTAGAGCCACAACCTTTCCAATCCTACCACTCAATACACTTGTGTGCATTATCAAAATCTATATCATACTCAAATATATACTGCTGCTTGTGAATTTTCTCTCCAATTTAGTTTTACATTTGGAATTTTGCCTTATTTTTTGTCAAAATTGAAAACTTGTGGCTCTGGTGTGAGATGAGACGGTGAACTGTATTGAAGCAGACCCTAAATTCCCAGTCAGCATAATGAAACTGGTCTGCATTGTTCCTGTATAAAAAAATAATTATAAAACTGGAAACAAAATTTTCCATTTGTTGCAGCATAGCAAAAGCTCCATTAATCCATGTACAAGGTAATATAAGTTACACCAAGAATGCTATTTTTTCCCCGGATACTATTATGTTGATTCCACAGCAAGAGTTCCTGCCTTGCACCACATTTCTAAAATTGTCCCTTATACCTCCACAGGACTTTCTTTCCCTCTCTTTCTGTCTGTGGAAGTGAAAGGACGAGGAAAGTTCTAAAATGTGTGCAAGTCAGAAAAAAAGTGACAGCACATATCTATTTACAAACTTGTTTGTTTTTTTGTTTTTGTCATGTTTATCATTTTTCAGGTAACCATTTTGGTCACAATACCATTTCCATGATTACTATATTGAATGCACAATTAAGCACCAGTAAATTGGCGACTTTAATGTATCCTTGTCCTTAAAACCTCTAAGTTGTATATCCCTACCGCATTGACAACAATCTGCATACAAAATTAAATTCCTTGTTTGGTCTTGCTGCAGTACACACAAAGATTAGTCCTGATTGGTTGATGATATAAATCACATGACCAGTTCCAGAATGCCATGAAGGCCAAAGGTCAAGGTCAGTCATTGGGGTGTTCTGGGCAGGATCTGTTTACTTTGAACCAGGAATCAATGCAACTGAAAAAAGAAAACAAACAAAAAACATGATTTTTACTGTGTGGAATATAATATCCTTGATGTATTGATACAACATTATTGATTACCATGTCAGAGTTTTGCAGCTGTGTCCCAACGAGATTGGAACACTTTAAAATTTTATGCAATACCATGAGACAAGTTAATTTGAAAATGGTGCAAAATAATACAATAGCCAAGGTGATCTCTGGCCTCATTATACCTGATCAAAAAGGGGGTTTGAACATTTCATAAAGCTCTCATACTTTCAAATGTGATGATAACTAATTACATTTATTTATCTTTACACAATAAGAAATTATATCAGACATGAATCTTTCCAGCTTAGTAAACAAGAAAAAGTGGTGCTCCACATGTAACAAGGATGGGAAAAAATTACAAACATAAACAAAACTTACAGTAACAATAAATAAAACAAAAAATTAAATAAACAAAACAAAAATTACAACAAACAAAACAAAAATCAAAATTAACAAAAAAATGCTATGGATAAAATGGTCTTTTTTTTTCAAAGCTGTCTCTTTTCAAGCTCGATTACGTATATTGCCCTAATATCGCTCAGGCGCTATCGTAAATCATCGATCAGACTTTTGCTCCCGATTTTCACAAAACCTTTCAAAACTGACGAAAAACTGCTAACATCGATAGTAGATCGTTAACTTTATATGCGTGTCGAGTAAAATGTTCAACATATACAAAATTATCGGGAAATTCACGCATTCAGCAAACCTGCAGTTTGTCCGAGTTCTATATTGAGTCATATTATGATGTTGGGCACGTCATCACTTCTGACGTCATCTGACAGTGACAACATCATTCGTGCCATGAAAACAAATAAACACTTTTAACATTTTGAAAGTCAGTGGTAAAGATAACGTGTGAGAGACACCATTCAGCTCAATTGCAATCAGTACAGCAAGGAATGCTGGATGTTTGACAGTGCAATTTAAAGGGATAATTTTATGCAACGATGAGCGAGTACGATGACATCGTTTTGAACGTTTTGTTCCATCACGCACTTCTTTTCTTTGTTTACTTATTTTATATATGTATTCATACGCCGGGGCGCACACGCAAATTGGAATCTATTGCATGCACACGACGAAAAACTCCACAGTGGTGTAAGTTGCTTGAACAATAATAACCACAGAAAAAAAACGAATTACAACCCACAGGATATGACTACCCATTTCCCATGATCATACCGATCACAGAATTACAGATAGTTCACAAAAGGAACCATCCGTGTTACAAAAATATTTTGGAAGTGGGGTGGAATGGGTGGAATACATACCCTTTATGGTATATGCATAAACATGGCAGCCGAGCAATGGTATCTCCCTGTTGTAAGTCCTCCAAACATATGACACACTCCCCTTTGTCTTCTGTTAAAACATCCTCTGCAAAATATAACAGAAATAATTTGTTATTAAATCACAAATCTTTTTCCAGCTCGCTTAATTTCATTTTGAAGCAAAGCCTTCCTTAAACACTGTGTTAAAATATCTATTTGGTCATGACCACAAAAATCAACAAATGTCTTTTAGCGAGACTGTTAAGTCATGTATGTGCTCCTTTGACATGATAATGTGGTAATAAAAAGGCCGTTCATGGATTGTCTCAATGTTCATCGATCATGAATACTCATTTAGAACTTGATCGTATCTAACACCTGCCAACATATTGCCATACCAGTGTGGGCCAAAAAGCTATTCAGTCGCATATCAAAATGACCAGATGAAAGGGGAGCAGTCACCTGACCACATTGCGTCATGCCTCGCGAGTGCAAAGAAGCAAAACAAGGTGATAGACAGATATAGATATTGTTGAGGAATGAGAAATGCATGACCAAATAGTCCAAAAGTATCCAATAGAAGCCATATATGGATAAAGTTATTGTTGGGGAATCAGGTGTTTAACATAATACTAAATGCGCACAAATAGATTTCAAGTACATGTCTCAGGAAATTGTCAAAATCATGCTACACACTGTTACATTCATTAGTCTAAAATGTGTTCAAATCAGTACGCTTTTGCTCTTTACTGCCAATGGGCGCTGAAAAATTAGAGATGAAGGTATTAAGCATCAATTCTACAATTTGATGTTTTTGAAAGCTTAGCCATATATGAGCATAATGACAGATTGAAATCATAATAGAGTAATAAGATATATTGCTATGAGACATAGCAGTTGCACTCCCAGCAGAGGTCTGTCTGAGCCATAAGCTGCATGTGACGGGTAAACACGGGTAGCGTGAACTTTATTTGACCTCAATTGAGGATCAAAGTAGGGTTGCACTGTTTCGCGTCATTTTGGTACTATTCAAAGGACAATACATTTCATGACGTCATAAGCATATTGCCATACTCTTATGACGTCATTTTACCTTTCAGTACCTCTATGATGACACTCCACATAAAATAACGCCAAGAAAGGAGTGTGCTTTCATTAGGGGCCTATATGTTAAGGCCTTGTTCAAAATAGGTTTTACAGACAAAAAATTTATAGACATGAAAGACAAATACATTTACCACCAATATGTGAATTTTAAACGTTTTTTTCAAAATCGGTGCTTAATCCCTTTGAGTATTTCCATACCACATACCAACTATTTACCTATTTATCACTATTGAACAGGCTATATCCAGATCCTTTAAAACATATCTAGACTTGAATACTATTATAAATAGTCATAACTTCAACTTCAATGCAAACTACATGCACAAATCTATTGGCCTATTTCTGTGCACACTTGAATGCTCTGAACTCCACGCTACCTTCCAATGCCTTGATGATCCAGACTTCACCTATCGCAGTATCAACCATGAAGTGTGTTATATGATGATGCAGTTTTGAATAATGAATGCTCCCTCATTGCAGACACAATGCACGCATAATACATATGTGGGGTCAACTGTCCACTTTGAACGTACAGCTGATGAAATTGGAAAATCAGTAAATTGACATATTGTCTCTTCTGTGACCATATCAATAGCATACTTCATGAGCACAATATAGATTAGATCTTATATCCATTTCATCACCATAAACATGATAAATACCCTTGATAAATTAGCACTAATATTAATATCTTGATTACCAGTTCATACCAAAACACTTATTGAGACATGTATGTATTATTGTCATAAAAGAGAACACACAGGGCCGTTGTAGTGATCATTTCATTATCTTGCATGACATCAGTAGGTTATATGCATACTATAAAATCTGTAGCTGCCCCAAATGGCCCTGTTGTCAATTTACATGTTTTCTGAAGTTGTTCTGAGAAATCCCACTTATGCGATTACACATGATGATCGTTGCTTCCCGCCATTGTTACTTCTTGTAATTGTCTGCTTGCTGCTCTCTGATTGGTAGGATTATTATTAAGATGTAGGATTATTATTAGGATGTATATATACATGTATATAAATATGCATGTATAATATATATATATATATATATATATATATATATATATATATATATATATATATATATATATATATATATATATATACATATACATATACATATACATATATACATATACATGTTATCTCATATGCCTTTAAGAAGATCTGTATTTTTTTTTTTCAAAATTTCCTGCAAATCTGAATTTTTGATCAAATGCATGACACAATTATCATTGTCATGTGGATTCTTAATGTGGTAAGAACTATGCTAGCATATCAGATATGAGTACATATCTGCCATCAGTGTTTGAAATATGGGTCAAAATATTGCTTGATCATGAGCCTGTTTTATGCAGTCAAATGATGAAGATAGAAGTAAAAGATCTGAAATATTGTTGGCCCTGGCTAGGTTTGTTTGCTGTGGGAAACAGGGCAAGCTCGCATTTTGAAAACTCTTTAAATACTATACACATTTCATGTTGAAAAAATATTTATCAATCATCATGAATTTGTGCCTTAAAAGCATTAAAATGATCAAATTTTAAATAAAAGAAAGATTTAGGTCACTGACAAAGTTTTTGGTGACATTTAGAAGTTTGTGACCTCAAAAGATTCGTCAAGATCATGTTTTGAAATATCAGATGTTGGCCATCATAATGTGTATGGGTACTTGATGTTTAAAACTAATTAATCTATTTTAAAATTGATCAGCATGACTTGTCGTCTAAAGATGAAGATGAGGGAAAATGATTATTGTTTGAATGTTTGCCCAAGGCTCCAGCTCCTAATTCCAGTCAATACAGTACTCCTGTACATACATTACAAAATATGAAAAATGCTGAGTAAGCATTTTTTTTTTTTATGCTCAAGATCCGGGATTTCCAGTCAGTCAAAACATGCAGTGGCTGTTTCTGGCTTCTTCCTATTCCATGAAATAAAGGAACACTGACAACATCTTTATGACAGGGGAAATAAGGAAGAGTGTCTCCTCACTAAATCTGTATGCAGCCCATTATGCACTCTGCATGATCACTAAAAGCCAGACTTCCATGATTTTTTATAACTGAATCAAGTGAATCCACTATTATCATCTGGTTAAGTGACACGGCATTCATGAGTGACATTTGCTCAATTCCATCTGTTATTTATTTTCACCTTCTCAAGCCACTATTGTCACCCAAGACAAAACATCAATATGCAAAATTGTGAACACATTTGGCAACACTAGGATAATACTATGACCTGAGCTACAAGAGCCAAGCTTGGCCAAATGAGTCACATGCCAAGATGTTTGGAACACACTGATTAACAGCACTCCTTTTCTAGGTCTAGCACTAATCATTTATATTAAGAAAAAAATCCTGTAGATCATGAAGAGCAAAACAACCTGATGTAAATGGTTACATGTTTAAAGTAGCAGCTCATGACAATGGGATGGCATTTACCCGACATACCCCATACAGACCATGGATGGCGGGTCAGTGCCGCAGGGCTATATTTATAGCAGTGCAACCAATCAATATCCAGGGCCTGGATGATTCTTGCACAGAATGTGACCTAACCAGCCTGTCACATAAATCCACACAAAAGACTGCACAAACCTGGCCCGCATCCCCATATATGCGTTCATTGTGATGGTCTTCCGTCAGTCTTGAAAGTTACGAGACACAATTTGAATATCTTATGGAAAGTGCCTTTCGTTTATTGAAAGACAAAGATAGGTTGGGTGCAATGCAATAGAGAGGAGAGCTTGGAACTTCCTGCACTGCGTGACACTGGAGGTATGAGGCACGGCTTGGCAGAGAGCCTTGGCCTGTCACTGTGATCACAGTATGGCTGGTCTGTGTGCTATAGTGCCACCGCCAAATATATCTACAAACCCCAACTTAAACCATGTACCTCATGTCACTACGCCAGCCAGACTACTACAAACAGGAAGCCCTTGGGCTCAGCTACAAGATGGCAACCTTGTTTAAGAGTACATTCTCTCTTCCTGTACATGTCAAGAGGCAGTAGTGAAATACTGCAACAGGATGTCACATGAACTCCAGACTGTCAATATTTAATACTATAGCATTAATCATAACTTGTCATGGCCCTGATTACAGGCAGGTAACACTTCAAGATGACATCATGCTCTTTTTCCTTGATGGTCTCTGATAATTTCCTCACTTATATTCACTATAAATATTCACTATAAATCATGAAAACCACAAATTACTTCCAGCATGTTTGATTGCATCCTAGTAACTTAATGCTTTTTACATGTAAAATGTGAGATTTCTTGAAACGATGATCACACAAAAAAAGAAAAGAAAATTGGAAGTGCTTGGTGAGTACACAAAATGAAAATGCAAAAACCCAAAAATAAAAGTTTCTCCCTGTCACCTCCAAGATGTAGTGGCGGCATGATATGCATTGCCACATTTTTTGTCTCTCTTTACTAATTACGTGAGCATTAAATGTTGCATTGATCTGGGGGGAATAACATTTTTTATCATAACTTATTTTGGTCATGGAAGCAGATTTCTTTGGCCTATCCTTGTTTTTAATCTATTATCATCTGTTAATTTTATGGACGATATCTATTATCTCTCATAACTGTAAACATCAGTGTATTTTTACTCACACCCATTTCATTTATACATTTCCCTTTCACCACATATGTACCAGTTGGATCAAACATATTTCCTATTAAAGCTCAGACACGTAATGTACTTCATGTATGGCACAGCATGGTCAGTCCATGTACCTGCCCCATTGATCATGTTGATGTGTTATCAGATATATGTATGGACACCCCACTATGTTGCCTGACTTTCATCAGATTGACATAGTCATCAAGACTGCTTTTCCACCCCATTCCGCCAGCGATTGATCAGCTGTGTAAGGTTTATAGGTTTCTGCCTAAGTGTCTGGTGGGTAAACATGCTCAAAGACCCTGGGCACAATCTCATACATAGATAACAATACCTAACATTTGCAGCCAAATATTGATTTGCTTTGTATGTTTAAAGTGACCAAAGGAGGTTGAGCAGTTACCTGGGGACCATATTAAACCTCACACCTGAAGAATACACACAAAAAATTGTGATACAATTGTTACCTATATGAACAAATGAATTTAGATTTGGCGAGATATGACCTCTGATGGATGTAACTTACATAATGTAACCATGGATATATCTACACATGTTTATAACACACAGTGGAACAGGTAGTCACTATTGCCATTAGATGCACATTTATATACTCCACTATTTTTCCCCCATTATTTCTTGTTTATTCCAGACCACCAAGGGTTGTATCCTCAACCTATCACACTTAGTTGCTTATAGCCCATGTTACTTTTATTCACATCTTTTATTTTTCTTTCAAGGAATAAGGATAGAAAGCAGTGTCTGGTGTTGGTGGCAAAACAAATTTGCCCATCTTCCCAATGAAAGATTGCAAAGATCCAATTTTTCAGTTTTTACACCTGATAGGCTGATAGGTTGATCTCTTAAGCTTATAATCAAGTAACTGTGGGCTCACATAAAAATATTTTTCACCCTTAAAAATCGCATGGGCAGTCTTCTACTAAAGTGCAGTGAACTTTATAACTGCAAAGAGTGGGTATACCCAATGCTTCATTCAAACACAACATGTGATAGATACGGTATGCTGTCTCAAACACTGCTTTGAATGCAACTTCTCTGGCACAGCCCTGGCAGGTAGTTGTACTGGAGCCACCAGTGAAGTTCAAATCAGTACTGAGCCAGACATGGCAGTGTTATAGTGCCTGGCGCTATGCCAATCTTTTCTGCTACTTTATTACCACTCTCCAAGCCTCAAATCAGCCACTTATCCTTCATCAGTATATACACACACACCCACACACATATAGAAATATATATATATATATATATAGTTTTACATTTCCAATCAGCACCACATGAATAATAATCATATAATTGTGGTCTTAATGACCATATATCATGTTGAAGAAATGTATATATAAATATATACATATAATAATCATGATGTCCTCGTCTATAAGCCATAAACCACATTTATAACTATAACATAACAGTGCGGTCTGTGATAATGAAAATAAAAGGAGGGAGCTGAAAGGTTAAGGTTGTTAAGGCAACATGAGAATGGATCATCATGTCTGCAGATTGATCTGCATGTTTCATGCACAGCCTGTCCATGTTGTCTAGGAATTTACAACTTTGGTGCCAGACCCATGTAAAAACACCAGTTAAATTAGCCACTTTGTACCCAAGTGGTTAATGTCACTTTTTGGTGTCTGAGGGTGGGGCCTAGGCTGGATATGATGTGTGGAAATTAGACAGGAAGGCATGGGTTTGATTCTGGTTTATATAAATGTCCTTTTTCTACACATACCATCATAATTCCTGCAACTTACATACACAAAAATTCTCAGATCTACTAACATTCTATTCAGGTTTCATATTTATGTGCACAAAACATAACTGTAAAAGAACAGCAGACAGCCCTGTGACACTGAACACAATTTTTAGAGAGAAGATCAGTGTCAATATCAAAGGTCAATAGGTAAAAAAAAAGGGTCACATCTAGCCCAAGGTCTAGTAGCAAGGTCAAATGTTGTACAAATACACACTAAATAAAAATATGAAGTAGTGAGCTGATTGTGGGTCACCATCTTGGCCTATTGAATACAACATACAGGAAGTGCTCTAAGCTCTCTAAAATTGAATAATTGAAGGTTTTCTTTCATTCTTATAAAAATAATTGCCCTTGTCTGCCACTACTGTCTCGACTGCTGTGATTGGTCAGTGAACCAGATGTGTGTGCAGCACTCATAGTATTACTATCAGGATTTGATACTCCAACTAGCCTGGTGTGTAAGAATAAGGGGATTTAAAGGGGAAGGAAACCTTCACAAATTGTGGATTAGCAATTTAAATTTCATCAATATGAACACATAAATGACATGGAAACAAGACTTCGAGATATCTTTTTTGTACTTTTACTCTGGTCAAATTTTCTGAACTTGTAATCATCTTTTGCTGGTGGCAGCCATCTTGTCAATGGGAGTACCAGTCGATCAAAAACAAGTCATGGATTAATTGGAAATTATAATAAAAATGAGGTTAAATAAATCCAAAAATATATGTACCAGTATCATTGTTTACCACAAACGCAGTACAAATTCTTATCTAGGTCATCTAGCCATTTAAACTGTGGTTAAGAAAGGTGTTGTACACACCTGTGACAAAAGTTGGCCATTTTTATCAGGTAGAAAATTAATGACACTTAGCCTTTTATATGGTACAGGTTTGAGGCTTATAAATTTGTTGATTGTTTTTTTTAATAAATATACCATGAAAAGTTATTTAAATCCAAAGTCACAAGCTTTTAACAATTATAAATAATTCAAACATGCTTTTATGGCAGCCATGACACCTTCATCCTTTATGCTGATCACAGGAAATAACAAGAAATGTTCATCAATATGAAAAGGGCTACTGACAAGGTTTAAATGTTTGAAGTGGGGTTGAGTTAGTCTTTAACATTTAATTGTTACTGAGATGTGGACATGTTTAATGTTTTGGGATGGACACACTAGAAGATAAAAAAAGTCCCTGCCAAATGATAAGACCAAGAAATGTACAAAATATCCACATCACAAATTGTAGTCTTAGCCACGATGACCATCTCTGAAGTGGAAGGCTCAATCTTGTGTGATTGCCAAGGTTAAATTTATTCATCAAATCTTTATCTCTGTATTTATCCCCAACAGGTCAAATTAAATCCCAAATCATGGTGAGTCAGTCAAATGCAGTATTCTTATGTAGACTGAATCAGCAAGATGACTCCATAAATTTTCCAACCCCAAAATAGCTCTCAGTTGGTTGAATAACATTTGCAACAAAGGCAGTAACTATCTTTGTGTCTGAAAGTCTGATACATCATGCTTTATATGCAATCAAAGGAAGCTTGCACCCTCTTTCACAAGGCTATAGTAGTTTGCACTTATGGCAGTTTCAAGGTGCTGTTTGTGCTTTTTGTCATCGAGGTATTCACACTAATATACACATGGTTCTGTTATTGATTGTGCATCATGTAAATATATTAAGTTGGACACAGCCAACCTTGCTCAGAAACAATATTTGGAAGTCTAACAGCTTAAAGGGATTAAGCAACGATTTTGAAAAAAACATTTAAAATTCACATATTGGTGATAAATGTATTTGTCTTTCATGTCTATAAACATTTTGAAAAATGTCTGTAATACCTATTTGAACATGCGGCCTCTAATATATAGGCCCCTAATGAAAGCATACTCCTTTCTTGGTGTCATTTTTATGTGGAGTGTCATCATAGAGGCACTGAAAGGTACAACGTCATAAGAGAATGGCAATATGCTTATGACGTCATGAAAGGTATTGTCCTTGGAATTGTGCCAGAATGATGTCAAACAGTGCTAACCTACTTTGAGCCTCAATTGAGTTCAAATAAAGTTCACGCTACCCGTGTTTACCCGTCACATGCAGCTTATGGCTCAGAGAGACCTCTGCTGGGAGTGCAACTGCTATGTCTCATAGCAACATATCTTATTACTCTTATTACATATCTTATTTCAATCTGTCATGATGTTCATATGTGGCTAAGCTTTCAATACATCAAATTGTAGAATTGATGCTTAATACCTTTAATAAGAATCCTATGATATCCGTACGCACATCCAGTATTGGGACCAATCACTGCAGTCGAGACAATGCTGTGAAACAATAGCAATCATTTCCACCAATCTGAGAGCAGCTAGCAGAAGTGTCCATAGTAATAATGGCGGGAAGCAGCGATCACCAAGTGTCTACATTTCAACATCGCATAGACGGCTTTCTCAGAATAAATAACTGAGAAAAATATGTTCATTGACAACATGGTCATTTGGGGCAGATACGGATAGTCTAAACTAGTCTAGTTAAATATATTTGTATATTTTACATAAAATATATTTGTATACATGTATATGTGTGTCCAATTAGAACTGTGCATATTACAATATTTAGGCACCAGTGATGCACTCCGGCCCAGTTATTTTAAAACTATACAGCAAATAATGTTGATGTGACAGAGGGGTCAAGGTTAGACTTATTTAAGAAATTTCTCCAAAGATGTTATGTGATAGTGTGAAAAGAAATCAAATTTTTTTTTTTCAAAGTTATCATGCTTACAAGCATCAAAGATAAGCACATTGGTGAGGTTTCACAGATGTGACAATGGTGTCAGGGACCTCAGCTATAAACACAAAGGTACGTAACATTTAAGATATCCGTCGGACCATTGAACCAAGTATTGCCCTTCTTTGCCTGGCCAAGCTTATCACGTATGGCAGTAATTCAATCTCTTGCTATTTTACATCAAATTCATCATTAAATTTAAGTCTAATTTCCGCCCCCCAATCGTGATGAGAGTCTGGCACAGCAGAATCCCTGTAGGGTTCTATTAATTGGGTTCATTTCTGACCATCCACTTTTATTTGTTTGAATGGGTGAGGAGTGTGAGTTTTGTGGGACTGTGGAGAAATGAAACAATAAGTCTTAATAAGCATAAATGTATGAAAGTGACCAAGAAATCAGAAGCTGTGCCTGGACTGAGGCAGATGTGGGCTGTGTACAGCGGCCCATTCTGGTCTCTATTCCTACTTGGAGGACAGAGATGGAACCAAGTCTACATCAAACTACGTGAAATTCTCACTTTCTTCATTAAGTTGGTTTCTTGAATCGTAATTGATGAACTTTAAACAGCGGCATATATTTTCACATTTTCACTTTTTAATAAAGTCTGGAGTTTGTATTTTTCATTATTATCATCAATTTTTAAAACCAATTTTTGTTGATGTGATGAGATGTCAACAATGACCTTCATTAGGTCTTAATCATGAGTATGTTGAAATTTGTGATAACAAGCCTATACCCTGTGGCATTGTATGCACGGCACACAGGTGAACATGCACATAAGATCAAAGACCACCAGGTGAGTTAGGCCAGTTGACACATGTCCAAAAGGCTGAACTTGCCGAAGGCCATATTTACATGTGAAAACTGTGCTCCGTCAGCATGATCAAAGTCCCCTGGGACTCTCAGAATTCAATGATGTTTCAAAGACAGATTTCAAAATATCAAGCATGTATCAGCTCGCATTTCAAACAACTTTTCACCCAAGTAAGGTCATGAAGAGTTAATCTGCGTCTGCAGGAGTCTGAATGGTCGGAGTGAATGATTCAGAGACTGGACGAGCTGAGGTGTGGGCAGAATGGGAGATTGGTGTGATGCCTTACCTGACACTGATTTGCTCTAAGCATGGCAAATTAGCTTACAGATGATGCAGCACAATGCAGTCCAATCTGACCACCTATGTGGTCAAGCTGTATCATCAGCAAACAAGGTCTTCTGCGGGCTTGGTGATCACGCCTCACTGTCCCTTCATTCCACTTGTGATCTCATATATGGCTAGTAACATCAAAGCACAGGTACAAAATGGCAATCTGAGGTGATAAATGGTCTGACAGGGTGGATATGTAGTTGTGAACATATAGGCGGGACCTTATAAGAGATTGAATTGGACTGTTCAGCTGACAGGAGTTCCTATAGAGCAAGCTTGTGTTGTCGGCACGATGGTGACTGGGCCCATCATTACTTGCATTTTACACACTCTTTCTTCAAATCAAAGTCCTCCATTTGAACATTTCAGCTCAACTGCTTTATCTCATGTCTCCCCTTAAAGGTGTTAAGTATTACTCCAATTTGATCTCCATCCTCATATAACTTGTATTCATTTGTGATTTGTGTGGGATATTATTCTGAGTAGACATGACTCCCATTAACAAGATATCATTGAAAAGAAATAATACTGTGCTGTTATCAATACATTATGTAAATAAATATACATATATATTCTAACATTTGTAGATTTTTATAAGTCAAATTTGACATCAATATTAGATGGCTATGCGCACACAAACTAACGACTTTTGATTTGTCAAGTGCGGTCAAGATAAATGTAAACAGTGAGAGTACACATGTGCCTGCTATATCATGATAAATTTGTTATTCTGAAAGAAGGAGATGGTATAATATACAAATCTTTATCTCAGTCTTGGTATTTTGCAGGGGTGTTCTGCATCAAGAATTGTACCCTAATTTATGCAATTATTTTTGCTATTATTCAGGGTTGTCAAAATATTTCTCTTGATCATCAAATAATAAATCAATACAACCAATAGCAATCACATTAAGCCTGGGCTGCAGAACAAAGAGGTGATATTATTACTGGCAGGGTCACATCACAATGATACCAGTTATGACCCACCAATAAATTAGCCATGTCATTGTAATTGAGAACATCTTGATCATTGAAAAGTGCTAAGGGATAAACAGTGAAAATATGACACTGTGATATCCTTGTACAACCAACTAGTAAGATCTATCTGCCTGAACCCTGTACTGAAATATTTTGTGCCTCATCATGCTCAAACACTACGTGACCATATTGTGCCACATATAAGGTATGCATTACTAAATCCAGTCATGCAACAGGCAATTTGACCAGATGGAGTCATGTAATCATGGATATGAATTACCCTGTTCCTTCTTAAACAAAGAGCTGGGCCATTTTCAACCACATTTCTTGAACGTGATTTTGATATGCTTTGCTACAATTGTTCAATATTTAGAGCAATAACCTTGTGTATTCATTGCATAAACCAGAAAAAAGCCATAATTTACTTTATAATATAATCTGAATTTCTTTTTTTTATAAATTAGGGAGATCAATCAAAATTCAAAAGATAATCTTTGATGGATCATTATAAATTAAAGTATGCAAACATATGAATACATAAATATACTTTGAGGAAACAGTGCATTTCAATCAAGTGAATTATACCAATCAAAATATTTCAGTATTGTCAGAGAAACGAAGTTGATTAGAGATTTCTGATAATGACATGAACCTTGTATACAGTAGTCTGTATAAACTCGTGACATAGGAGCTAATCTGCTGTTTATTACATTGCTGTTTATAAAAAAATAAAACAACCTTGAACATCTTGTCTATTAATGCCATTATTGCCATTTTAAATAGGGGAGAGTTCACCAGTTTATGACCTAAAGATCATCCAGTAAATCAATATTAATGCCACTGCGCAATACTTCCTTAAAAGTTCCTGATCAAATCTCACAACCAGCCCACACTCTACACTCATGTCATTGCTCAACATTACCATATACTTGGTCCCATGCCACCATGACCTTATCATGTCAAATGACAGAGGAAATCATGATCAAATGCAAGGAAGTCACAGCCCAACATTCAACTCAATTTCTTAGCCATGCTCTGGTCACATTTTGCATAAATATTCTGCATTTTATCTGCTTATATGTTTTAAAAGCATTTTAAAAACATATGACCAAGCAAACTAACATTAGGTGCTGCGCATTTCAATAGTGAAAGGCAAAACTTGGCAACATACTTTACAGCTCTAACAACTCCACATGCGCCAACTGAAATCCTCTCATCTGCCCTGAACACTCTAAACAAGGACTGTGTTTGGAGTAGCTGGCATGCTTCAGGTTAGCATGGTTTGTATGGAGTAGTAATGACTCTGTAGGTCGCCACATTGCCCACTTCAAGAATGTTTAGGATGAGAGTGAGATTTTTCAGACTTTCGGGTAAAGAGTACAGAACTTGGGTGTGTGGGGAGGTCAGGCCATAACTGCCACCACCTTCCACTCATATTATTGTGACATTCTGTCTGCCAGGCATACTACATACAATGCATTTTCCTGTCCCTCCACTCCGATGCCTGAAGCTTCTTGATGGCTGCTAGAGAAGTAGCAACACCTGATCTGCCTCGCAGACTCGCTGCGGGGGCAGGTCAAGTAAACCATGGGAGCTGGGGTCGGCTTCAAAAAGCTCTCCCTCACGGCTTGACTAAATGCTTAATTCTACACACTCACTCTGTAATGCCAGTGGTCTTTCTTAACCTTTCACAATGCCAGAATCAAGCATATCAACTGATTGAGGTCAATCAGTGAGGCACCCGAGGACGCACACACAGCTGATGGCTACTGCTGTTCTCCTGCCAATGCCCGGCTGATGGTGTCCCCATTTCACACAATCCACATTCAAAGGTCTTGGGCTCTTGGCACAATATTAGATATTCTCTGTACATCATTGTAATTTTAACATCAAAACCAACATAGGTTTTACCCTCAGACCTGTTTAGTGCTAGTTTTACTGCATTTATTTCTAGGAATGATTTTGATCAGCAGTTGGAGTGAAACTTCAATTTGGTCATGCATGGTAATGCACGAAGTGATGTGATTTGAGATTGTGAGAATCAATGAATGATAAAACTGTCACGGGAGTCCAAAGTCATTTTTCTAAGGTCAAAGCTTTGCTTACACACGTAATCAATGCTTATCTTCAAAGTTTAATGTATATATCATTGCTATAAACATTTATATATAATTTAGTGAACCTTTGACAAAAACTGAATTCATTCCTTTTTTTCTTCTCTAAATCATACTCTTTCTATAGTTTTTTTTCAATAAATTTTTCAATTAAACTTTAAAACATTGTCACCTTCTCACAGAATCTGTACAGTAATCCATAAATTCAGGGACCCAAATGTATGATGCTCTACCTCAATGTGTCAGGTAGATAATACATAGTGAAACAAGGAGTCATGCAACAGACCTGCAATAGACAACTGGGCATGGTCATTCTGGTTCACCATGTACATGACCCATACCAATGCTTGGACTTGAATGATAACCACATCATGCAGAGCAGAGACATGGGTAAGTCATTCTTATCACTAACAGACAGTGTCTAAAATAACTTTTTTCAAGTAGATTTGTAAAGAAAGAGGCTGGATGAAGGGTAGCTGGGGTCAATTTGGCTTTAGGAATGGCCAAGGTCAGACATGAGATTATCCTGAGATGCCAGACAATCTGACATATTCTCACCAAGAAATAACCAGATAAACATGATGGTTAATGTCAATTCTGAAACGGTGCACTGCCCTCCTAACTGATATGTACTTGTTAAGTCTGTATATTTTGAGATTTTACTATTTCTAGATGTCGTCAGAAAATATTCAATTGTTGCTTATCATGCCAATGCCTCCACTTAAAATAATTTTGCCTCTGTTTATAGTTCCTGACATCCTGCACACCAGGGCATAGGTCCTTACCTTCAAATGAAAAAGGTTGGATATGGCAGATTAGTGTATCCTGGATAAAGGGGGATTAAGATTCGGGACAGATTATACCCCGGCCTGGAGAGAGGTGCACTATTTTTCTCCCATCCTGTGCCAATTATGATGTATTATGGGCTCCGTTGTGGAAAAAAGCTGGCAGCAGAATGTCTCCTTGTGTCCCTCCCGTGCCAAGCATGATACTAGTGCCATACATTATGTTGTCATGTTCTTAAACCCTCCTGCTGCGACCATGTTAAATGCTCCTGTAGCCTTCTCAGTACTCTCATATTGAACAGAAAATCGCGACCAAAATATCCACAATCATATTCCCAACAAAAGTTTTAAGCATGTCTATTTGTAGTTTTACATCAGACAATGTAATAATGCAAACAAATTGTCATTGATTTTGAAACTGTTTCATCACACTGGAACATACTGTACATACTCAAGCCGACAAAGTAGGCATTGCTGTAGTGAAAGATTTGAACAAATTCTCACTTTTGAAATTGAATATATTAAAAAAAACATTGTAAGTTGGGCAAAAAAAAATTGCAAGTTATGTTCCAATGAATAACCGCATGTTTATTCATATCCAAGATATGAATTTGACGATAAAAAGGGAGTATTCAACTTTCTGCTATTTTTATATTCTTAAAAAAAAGGAAGATTGGTAACCATCTGTAGATGACCCTATCAAATTTATATGACTCTCAAACAGTGCACATAAAAAATATAATTCTCTATATTCTGATTAAATAAGACAATGCAACTCTGGCATTTTCATTGGTACATTTACTGCACGTGAAGAATATATTCAACTTTACTTAAGACTGTCCTTAACCATTCTTTGATTTTTTTTTCCATCAAGTAATTTTTACTTTTGACTCTCAATTAAATACACTGATTAAAGTATATTTATTTTAATGACTTTGATACAAAGATATTGCCTAATTATTTTATTTCATGATTTTGAGCCCAAACAATGAAAAATATTTGGGTGAGAGTTGTAAATTTGTCCATCTATGTCACAAAATTTTGTGACATCTATGTCAGAGATCTCCTCGTGACAGTTTTGCAGTTTTTCATTAAAACCCACATATTAATCTCAAATTGCTACAAAACATTTACGGTCCAACACTTTTTCTTAAGTCCTGATTTCCTGTGGTTGGTCTTTCTAGGAAAATGTAATTTTCAGAATTTATTTCATCTTATATGGATTGCAAACTTTTGTCAACAGGTAATGAATGGTGTTTGTTGCAATTTCAAATCAAGCCAAGTTTTTTTCAAGATTTGCATTATTGAAATGCTGAACCTTTCTGGGCTGCTTCCCACCATTGTAACTGTTTAAGACCTGGTCTCTTTTTGGTTGAAAATAATGATCAACATCCCTACCACTGTCTTGGCTGCCTTGATTGGTCAGTGAATGACATGATATTATTATTTAGATATTTAATGATCATTATGTTTAAGTACAACTTTTAATGTTAATCCAGGCAGTTCAAAACTAGTGCGTGTAGTGGTTCATGTTTGAATATTCTCAAACATATTCCATCAAACAAAGCTGTCTTAGTCAATCTAACCATTCGGATATGATGTATTTACAAAATTATCCAAAGAATAGGCAATGACATTCAAGACTTTTTGTTCATTATTCCCTAAAGTTTGCAAGTTTTTAAGTGTTATTACAATTCTTTTTAAATGTTGAAGCTTATCAACTTTTATCATGCATATCTTAATAATAATCCTAAATGACAGAGACAATAATTGAACAACTGAGAACAACATGTTAATTGAACACATTCGGGGCAGGTACAGATAGTCCAGTCTACCATAATATCCAGCACACTTGCATATCTCTCAGGACTACAACCATCAAATGTTGGAAGATTTTGCCTGTATAACATGCTCTCTGTGCTCAACTGGGCAAACAATAATGTTAAGGACAGTTAAGTTTGTTTGTTATTTCATCTTCCCTTGCCAAATTTACAAGTGTCTCCTCCAATTTATTTGCTCCTTCCCTCATACCGCCAAACACAAAAACACAGTAATATTGACTGTTTACTCACAAAAAAGAATCCTTGAATGTCACTTTTGAAAAAATATCCTTGCCACATAACTTCCACAAAACTAATCAGACATACCTCAAATCTAAATCCTTACTTTACTTAATAAACATCAGAAGATGATATGTTTTGACTGCAAAGACCTGTCCTGATCCCCCGACCTTTGACCTGTGTTAGGTCAGGAAGCTGCCCTTCATAGCTGAGCTGTGTATATATTATTGGGTGAAGGTGAGGTAGGCTAGACAGTGTGTACGTTCTCTATATAGCTCTGCATGTCTATATGTACACCAACCTCAGTGCAACTTACACTTTCTGACATTTATCTATCTACAAATGACAGACACTCCACATGGTTTTTCCCCCCATGTATTTTTTTCTCCTTCAAGCAGATATATCCCAGACATATGTATAGGTTATACAACAAATCTGTTATCTGACATATGTATTCAAGTCACAAATCCTTGGCACTTCACACCAATTCGTAGCCCAACCCTTGTGCAGCACCAACATACAAATAACATCATTAAGTCATATAATTTATTTAGACCAAAGTTTTCTTCTTCTTGAAGGTTATTATTTTGTGTTTGTGTGATCCAGAAAATATGAAAATATTTTGTTCAAGTATCTCAATTATGATAATTATATTCATTATATTCAATCTTTTCAAACTCTTTTATCAGATCATTATCAAAATGCAATTAAATTCAGATGGATACATTGAAATGAAATTTATATAATTGCTGAATGTTAAGTTTTTCTGATAAAGAAAAATTTGTCTTCACACTTCAGTGTACAGATTTGGAAAGTTTGACTCCAGAATGACAGGCTGTTGATGTTTTAAAAGAATTTATTTTTTGTAAGCACAGATCGTTGATATATTTCACATGTTTGATAAGTTATATTAAAAGGACAAAGACAGGCCCTTATTATCACAGGCAAACAAGGACGCATGCCCATTACTTCAATATAAAATGTCATAGTTTTGTTTAAATTATTCGGATCACTGTGAAGGCATCATGTAATTACAGAGTAGAGCTTTATCCCATTTTTTAGCTTGCCAGTGCTTGCAAATTAGTATTTTTCTTGATAATTTTCCCTCCATATAATGATCTATTTGCATTTTTTGGCTTACAAGTATACTTACATGGATAATAAATTTCTAAATAAATCCTGCCTCAACACCCATTTAGATTTATTACTGGTAATTGATCAGCTATCATACTCCATTAAAGCCTACAGACATATTGGGCTTGTGCAGTATCATTATGTGATTCCATTTGATGTGTTGAATCTGAGATTAGTAAGGTTGTTGAGGTTGGGAAGGTTGTTGGGATGAGGAAGGTTGTTGAGGTTAGTAAGGTTGTTGAGGTTAGTAAGGTTGTTGAGGTTAGGAAGGTTGTTGGAGTGAGGAAGGTTTTTGAGGTGAGGAAGGTTTTTGAGGTGAGGAAGGTTGTTGAGGTGAGGAAGGTTGTTGAGGTTAGTAAGGTTGTTGAGGTTAGGAAGGTTGTTGAGGTGAGGAAGGTTGTTGAGGTGAGGAAGGTTGTTGAGGTTGGGAAGGTTGTTGGGATGAGGAAGGTTGTTGAGGTTAGGAAGGTTTTTGAGGTGAGGAAGGTTGTTGAGGTGAGGAAGGTTGTTGAGGTGAGGAAGGTTGTTGAGGTTGGGAAGGTTGTTGGAATGAGGAAGGTTGTTGAGGTGAGGAAGGTTGTTGAGGTTAGGAAGGTTGTTGAGGTGAGGAAGGTTGTTGAGGTGAGGAAGGTTGTTGAGGTTGGGAAGGTTGTTGGGATGAGGAAGGTTGTTGAGGTTAGGAAGGTTTTTGAGGTGAGGAAGGTTGTTGAGGTGAGGAAGGTTGTTGAGGTGAGGAAGGTTGTTGGGATGAGGAAGGTTGTTAAGGCGTGGAAGGTTGTTGAGGTTAGGAAGGTTTTTGAGGTGAGGAAGGTTGTTGAGGTGAGGAAGGTTGTTGAGGTGAGGAAGGTTGTTGAGGTTAGGAAGGTTGTTGAGGTGAGGAAGGTTGTTGAGGCGAGGAAGGTTGTTGAGGTTAGTAAGGTTGTTGAGGTGAGGAAGGTTTTTGAGGTAAGGAAGGTTGTTGAGGTTAGGAAGGTTGTTGAGGTGAGGAAGGTTGTTGAGGTGAGGAAGGTTGTTGAGGTGAGGAAGGTTGTTGAGGCGAGGAAGGTTGTTGAGGTGAGGAAGGTTGTTGAGGTGAGGAAGGTTGTTGAGGTTAGGAAGGTTGTTGAGGTGAGGAAGGTTGACCTACCATTATAACTGATCCTAGGCTTGGTTAGGCACATCACCAGGTGGCATTCTATATCTTCTGGGGGTACAAACTTGGAACATACTGGACATTTAATACCTGCAAATAAAACAATAACTATTGTTCATAAACTAGAATATTTGCTATTGAGAATATTTTTACCCTTTGGCCAAGTTTGGTCCGGAGTGATAAGCCTTGCACTTCAGTTCCTATGGATGGTTCTTGTTGATGCTTTCAATGTTGTTTTTCATGAAAAACTGTATCAATGGTAACTATAATGGGGAAGATACTTATAAAGATCATTTTGGGAAGAGCTGATAATGATCTCATGGGGTCAAACATTTATAAGGTTAAGCATAAGCATGACCCTATAAGGTCATGGCCATTGCATGACTCCATCTGGGCAGGCTAACGTTTTTGTCATGCATGGTGCAATACAGTCATGCAATAACAGTCAGTGGCCTTACTTAGTCATCTCTATCTGATGACAAAGATGGAGATAATACTGATGATCATAATCCTGGGGATGACATTATTGGCCATCAGCAATATGTAAGACAGAGGGATGCTGAAAAGAAAAGAAGGCAAGATGATGACCAACACAGTGATGCTGCAAAGTGAAGAAGGCGAGATGATGAACAACACAGGGATGCTGAAAAGTAAAGAAGGCAAGATGATGACCAACACAGCGATGCTGCAAAGTGAAGAAGGCAAGATGATGAACAACACAGGGATGCTGCAAAGTAAAGACAAGATGATGACCAACACAGGGATACTGCAAAGTAAAAGCAAAAAAAGTAAAAAAGTGAAAAATACAGAAACATTGTTAACAATGGTATCATCAGGGGGATGGTTTTAATGGTGATCATTATCATGGAGAAGATTAAGATGGTGATATCGCTGACATCATCATGGGGATGATATTAATGGTGATCATTATCATGGAGAAGATTAAGATGGTGATATCACTGACATCATCATGGGGATGTTATTAATGGTGATCATTATCATGGAAGAGATTAAGATGGTGACATCACTGACATCATCATGGGGATGATATTAATGGTGATCATTATCATGGAGAAGATTAAGATGGTGACATCACTGACATCATCATGGGGATGTTATTAATGGTGATCATTATCATGGAAGAGATTAAGATGGTGACATCACTGACATCATCATGGGGATGTTATTAATGGTGATCATTATCATGGAGAAGATTAAGATGGTGACATCACTGACACCATCATCTATTAATGGTGATCATTATCATGTGATTGACACATGTATGATATGATCACATGGGCGATACTGATAACAACAATAAATGCTTATATTATAATTCAATTAGAATAATCAGCTAGTAGCATGATAATTCCATGCTAAATACACAACCTATGAACTCAGGTCCAGCTGTAGCATATGTATATTTAACCTTGGGACCTGAACCCATTAAGTTTACATTTACATATACAACACATGCAAAAGATACATTGATAGACTAGCCACATGGGCCATCAAGTGTATTATAAATAATCTGGTATCAGCTGGTAGTGTTTGATTGAGACTCGTTACAGGTGTTAATAAGGCTAATATTGGCATCCTCATCTTAAACACATGTTTACCACATTCAACATACTTATCCAATACAGTGGTCATACAGAATAATCTTAATGTTAGTCCCATCTTTTTATTTTTTGTTTACAGATTAATGTTTGTTGTGAAATTATTACATAACTGCAATACATAATTTTGGAGATTTTTATTTAAATGAAGATTCACAAGAATTATGGTAAAGGTTGGTACAATAATTAAATGCATAGCAGTATAGAACCATCAAAAGAAATTGTGGAATCGTTGCTCAAAGCTTAGAGTGATGGAACCTTATGCCAATCTGACTACCTTGAAATCTTAGCATACTATGAGAATGTGTGTTTACAAACATAGGCCCATGGCCTTTGCTTTTTTGTATCGTTTGTGAACATTATCTGGAAATCCCTGCTTCTAAATGATAATTTAATCCTTTCCCAGAGCAGACAATCATTTCTGCCAATCAAAATGTATCTTACACATTGAATTTGGAACTTTCATTCTTATTTTGGTTCTCAGTGGCAGGCATACATGTCAAGTTATTTAAAATGGCAGTGAAAATTACTAGATCTTTTCATAAAATGAAACAAAGAGCCTGATGAAAAATAGATATTGGTTCAGTGAAAATGCAGCATCTTGCCTACCATCTTATCTGCCAAGAACTCTGACCAGTACTTTCAGAGCAGTTTAAAGTTGACGGACAGAGAGAATGGAGAAATTTTCTGCCCCTCACTGTAGAAGCTATGCGGACAGTCAGCACAGCTAAAAACCAAGTTTTCTTTCTAGTTTAAATAACTTAGAAAGACAATCTGAAACTTATATAAGTGGAGCAGATGTTGCCAAAATTTTGTTCACAACATTCTGTCTTTCAATGATACCTGGTACAGGTAGCCTCATGTTCTGCTATTTTGTCATTCAAACTTCGTTTTGTTTATACAAAATGTTAAGGGTACTGTCTTGAAACCATCCATATCAATGAACCATGAATAGTAGAAGCCAAACATATATTTTAGCATGTATTAACTTGACCCATAATGTGACTTTATATGGTCACACATAGCTGTTCCTAATCACTAGTTATGGTCAAGCTAATCTGCTGCATGACCACAGTCACATTACGATTCTGTCCACTAATCTGGTCACATTTATATACTTGACGGTCTTGACCAAATCCATAAAGAAATGTTTGGCTCCAACTGAGGAATGAGTGAAGGGTTGGACTGCCATGCAAGTTCAGAGGTCCTGAATGTAGCTAAAGTTGGAAAAAATGAATGAAAAGAAATCTGTCTTTATGACATATTTAAAGCTAAGTACTGCTTTTTGTTTGTATTAAAAAATCATTCTATTCTGGTTTACATTGAGTAGTATTGTCCATTATGGGTTTAAAATATTGGTGTATGAGTATCAAATTTTACAAGTTTGCAGGTATCTGGTACAAACTTGTCAATTCTTGTGGTATTTGTGACCAGACTGAGCCAAGTAACAGTTCTGTATGAACTTACTCAGTCACATTATTGTGTGACCTTACAGAGGTTTGGACTCATAACTTCATGAACATGTGCAGGCCATCCACATACAAGAGCAGGTGTGTTGTGGCAGTATTTTAAAGTAACTGAAATCTTGAACTAGTTCATCACTATGCTTATATATAGCTGCTCTCTGATTGGTTGAAATGATTGCCATTGTCTCCCACCATTGTCTCGACTGCTGTGATGGGTCCCAAATCTGGATGTGCGTTCCGACATCATAGGATTATTATTAAGATATATATGTTTGTCAATTCAATATTAAGAATTTTAAACAGCATATGCCATTTATAAACTTACAAATGAATAACAATGATAATATCATTTGATCTGCATCATGTTTTCTTTCTACCTGTTTGATCTCCAATTTCTGTTGTGTACAAGTTGTGTACAATTGAACTTAAAATATGCATGACATGCATGATTTGATCACTGGGTTCATACAGAATGCAAACAATTATCAGACACTCAGTGACTGATACTGTTGATGACGGTGAAAATATTAGCATGATTAGCATAATGAGGTCAATAAGGTGTCCATGACAACATGAAATTATGCCACAGACAATACAAATTATTAATATCAATTTTGGTTCACCCATAATAAACAGATATAGAATTGCTACTTTTATGAGTATTAAGTAATGGTAATAAGTAACATAGTTCCTTAATTTCTCTAGCAAGTCCTATACTTGTAAGGTTTGTATGAGGACAGGTTTGATGAAAATGATAAAAATAGAACATATCAAATGATGTAAGCATTTGGGTTCAAGGAGAGTTAACTGTCTAAATAAGAAAAGCAAACACTTATGTATCATCTAGAATAATAATTAAGAATATATGATTATGATTTAAAGTACATTGGAAATTGTTTTGTTTTTTGGGGGTTTTGTTGTTTTGGGTTTGTTTGTTTTTTAACGAGTTATATTTCATACAATATCAGATCATGAAAATCAATGAAACTAAATGCTCACAGTTTAATTTTGCCACACATGGAGTCATACAATGGTCATGTGTGGCCTTGTTCAGGAGTGCTTACAAGTGTTTGACCAAAATGATGATCTAACTTATCATGGCTATTGAAAATGCTCCTCCTCATTACGATATCATAGATAAAGTTCCATTAATATGTTTACTTTCTACTCTTTGTAAAAAAATGAAATTTGGATTTTCAAAACCATCCAAATTTGATGGTCAAATTGAGTATATATTTGGACTTAATATGTCTGAACTGCCAGAATTTGTGTGATCAATTGCTATTACAAGTCTCACAGCAAAATATGATAATAAAATATACATGAAAAAGAGGAATCAGGAATGTTGTTATAACAAGAAAATTTCCGGACTGAGGTTATACAAATATTGGTGGAAAATAAATATGTATTTACCAGTATTGTGAGGTTTAAAATGTAGGTCAAGCTGGTCAAACATGATAAATAAAAACAATATTTCATCAACTGGAGGGTGCAATAGGTCTTAATTGTGCATTGATTATTTATCAACTGATGAAATAAAGATGTCATACATTTTGGTATCTTGGGTCAAAAATCTTAGTAATGGTCAACAAAACAGTAGGTACCTATTTTGCTTAATATTAATTGGGATCTTCCTTTTCTCTGAGGCACTGAAAACTTGACATTTTGTAAGTTTTTCAAATCAGAAAATTATCTTTCACAACATTTATTCAGAGTAAATTTTATACAATATATCAAATGACAACTTCTAAAACATGGCATAAAAGTGTGTTTTTTCAATCTATGAATATCAGATTCCAAAGATGTCATGTGGGATCCTGCAATTGATAATCTATGGCAATATTTGCGAGACAGGAGATAATGAAACAGAAAATTCTTGAGTTTTCATGAATATCATATTTCTAGAAACAAGCATTAAAATTTCCTCAATTTTTTTAACCAATAATTTATTTAATTCACCCAATTTTGTTTGCAATGTTCAGAAATGTGCTTTTTAATCTTGGTTTGAATTTATTGGACAAATGATATAACTAAACCGATTTTGAACACAAGAAATAGTGATACTCCACCTCAAACATAATAAGCAAACATTTTTATTCACCAGTTTATAAAAACCTGATACTGAAAAAATACAAATCTATGTCCACTCTATTATTAATATATCAAATTTCAGCACTTTTTATAATAGTGTATATGTATATTTGGTATTTAGAAGCATAGCAAATCTTCTTGAATGTGACCTTTCAATATAATATATTTATGCCATGCTTGATGTTGATGTATGGTCATTATGCATTTTTTTTTCAATGTAAACTTTGGGCCATAATTATGGTTTGTAATTTCAAAAAGAAAAGAAAAATAACCATTACAGTGTTCTCCTCTGACCATTTTCAAAAATTTGAATTGCATTTGCTACAAAAATGATCATGAATTAATTCTGAGAACTTCCTTATAATTCTCAATTGAGTTTTAAGTAACTACTCTCACTAAAAATAGTAAAATACAGGATTTTAGTCAACTATAAAAATGGGTCAGTCTTAAAATCTGAACAGCTGATGATGGTTCCAGATTTTTGTGCAAGAGAATAAAAGTTGGCTGTTATGATCAAGTTGTTAGGTATCTGTCACAAATGACATTATATCTATCTGAACACTAGATAGGGTAGCAAACATATATTCGCTGAGTAAAATATTACTTGGGTTTTGGTTTTTATGAAACCATTTAACATGAAAGATTGACAAGGAAGTTGAGCTGTCAAATCCTGCAGTCAGCTGTGAAACAAGTAAACATCACACAATGGAGCTGGAATAAAAGTTGTCGTTCAGAATACTCACATATATATGTGCCAACAACATTTTTGAATTGCTTACAACAAACAAAAGACATGCACTAATGAAAAATCTGCTCACCATGAAAGGGTAATAGGTGAACGGGCAGCGAGGAAGCTTGAAGCAATCCACGAGAAAAAGGTCCTTCTTCGGGGGTGCTGGCATCGGAATCCGGGGAGCCTGCGCCATGTGCACCCCCGTTACTACTTGGTATACTCAAGGGCTGGCCGTGTGCCCCATTTTGAACACTTCCCAGGCTTCTTGTCCGCGCCCGGGAGTTTATACTGGAACCACTTCCACTCGGCCCTCCAACTGCTAGCCCCCCAGCTCCACCCGAGGTCATCGCTGTTCCCGGACCAGCGTTTGAATAGGTCCGAACCCGAGGATTTGTGCTCTGTTTCCCTCCCATTTTCCACACAGTACTACACAAATGTCTCCTCTACTATCCGGCCTGGTAATAAAAGCACAATCTCCGTCAGTGAAACCAGTTATCTCCTTCAAAGCACACCATCTTTCTGCGTATTTCTAACTATTCGTCCGCCATGTTTCATACTGTGTTGTTCTTCAGGAACCAACACAAAATGACGTCACCCCATGTGACACTCTTTTAAACCAATAACAGTCCATTAAACTAGGTCAAGAAGATAAACAAACCAAGCACTCGATGTGGGTAACACGTGATTCCTCCTACATATACGGGGTGACAAAAAGCATTTATTAAACAATGTTCAAGCTTTATGTCAGAAAGTGATACCCCTCCAACTGTGACACAGCACAAATAGTAATTTGACGCAGTAATTTGACAGGTAGCTTAAATTTGTAAAATGATGAAAACAGTCATTTCTTGCAGCTGAATGTTTTGCAATTGAGGAAGCTGTATGTGGAGTGTCAATCAGTGTATGATCTCCCAATTTTAAATATGAAGTCACAGATGCCACAGTTGCATTTTGCAGGATGAAAGCTGGCTTCACATTTTCTCTTCGCATTGAATGTAAATGACAAAGATGATTTTAAAATAGATTCGGAATCTAACCAGTTTAAAATTTCATGAAGATCTCTTATGATTTAGGCACTGATTACACTGTAATAATTGGCCTCTCAGCTGTAAACTTTCAGACAGGCTTAGATTCAAAGCAAAATAAATGTGGTAAATGGAGTTTACAATTTCACAGCAGTGAGACAAAAGATAGATGCAGGTCATTAATTTCTCATATTGGAAATGAAATATATCTTAGTAGTTGAAGTATCAAAGCAGCACGTTTCATTTTAATGGTAAATTTGACCAAGCCAGTGACACTTCATCAAACTTAACCATATGTAAGTGGGTAGAAGAAGGTGAAAAGAACACCTCATATTTTCACCATTTTAATAAGCACCAATTGATAACACAGTTGGAAATCAATGGGAACTTGGTGACTGAACCAAATAAACCTTTAGAAGAGTTTTGTGAAGAGTTATACACAGCAGACAACTGACCTGCAACATTTTAACAACACAATCTAATATCCAGCTGAATATCCCTATGATAACTAATGCTGTCACTCTGAAATTTAGGAATTTTGGCTTGTCTGATAGGATTAGATGTTGGTAAATCTCCAGGCAGCTGATTATTTTTGTGGGTAGACTTAAAATCTACTCTCTTAGACAGTATTAGACACTCTTTAACTAATGACTGTAATGGTGAACTCTCTGTCGAAAAGAGAAGAGGAATTATCATCCTACTAAAAAAGGATAAAAGTAGATAATTTTTTTCAAATGACCACCCGTATCTTTACTAACTGTTAATTATAAAGTATTTATTAGGTCTCTTACGAAAAGGTTTTGTAAGGCCTGCCATATATTATACAAGATCAGACAGTTTACATCAAAGGTTGTGTCAGAGGCTGCAATATAAGACTAATTCAAGATTGTATGATGTTTAGTGCATTTAATGTTTGAGGAATTATCTTGACAGTGGATTTCTAGAAATCATTTGATTCGAGTAATTGGAAATTTAATAGACAAATCCCTTGAAGCTTCGAATTTCAGAACTGTATTTAGAAAATATATTATGTAATTGTACAAAAATATTTCTACAGGGCTCATAAAAAATGGTCAAGTTGGTAAAATTGATAAAGTTGTCCAAATTGCAATACTTATGTATATTAGCTGCTGAGCTCTAAGCGATGCACTAAGTGAACAATCTTATTAAAGGTATTGCTATTAATGGTACTGAAAAAATAAAATAAACCACTTGACAAATACACAATTACATGAATAGTCTAGACCTCCAACTTCTTTTAGTCTCAATTATGTAAATTCCTCTAATATCGCTTAGGCGTTAATGCAAATTACCACAAACAGAACAATAATGTGTGTGAACTTTGTTACTTATTCACTATTCACAGTTCATTATTCAAATTTTTTCCTAAATTTGTAGTAAATTATGTCAACATGTCAGATTTCCAAAATTATGTTCCAAATATGACCGAGCTGAATTTTGTGCCATAATATGTGAAAGGAAATTATAATAATAATAAAAACCAAAATATAATTTAAACAAGGGGTAAAAAAACAAGTGCAGGTCGATTCAATGTTCACCAAATTTGGTATACGGGTCAAGGAGGGTCCCATAATGTAATTTATGAGGCGAATCCCCGGCGCTATTTACGGTGACAAGATGGCGCCACTCACAACTTTAAGATTTCAATAATTAAATAAAATGAATCCTGATATTCCAAGTGAAATAGACGTGGTGCAGGTCAATTCAATGTTCCCCAAATTTTGCATACGGGTCAAGGAGGGTCCCATAATGTTATTTATGAAGCGTTTCCCCGGCGCTATTTATGGTGACAAGATGGCGCCACTCACAACTTTAAGATTTCAATAATTAAATAAAATGAATCCTGATATTCCAAGTGAAAAAGACATGGCGCAGGTCGATTCAATGTTCCCCAAATTTTGCATACGGGTCAAGGAGGGTCCCATAATGTTATTTATGAAGCGTTTCCCCGGCGCTATTTACGGTGACAAGATGGCGCCACTCACAACTTTCAGATTTCAATAATTAAATAAAATGAATCCTGATATTCCAAGTGAAAAAGACATGGCGCAGGTCGATTCAATGTTCCCCAAATTTTGCATACGGGTCAAGGAGGGACCCATAATGTTATTTATGAAGCGTTTCCCCGGCGCTATTTACGGTGACAAGATGGCGCCACTCACAACTTTAAGATTTCAATAATTAAATAAAATGAATCCTGATATTCCAAGTGAAAAAGACATGGCGCAGGTCGATTCAATGTTTCCCAAATTTGGCATACGGGTCAAGGAGGGACCCATAATGTTATTTATGAAGCGTTTCCCCGGCGCTATTTATGGTGAAAAGATGGCGCCACTCACAACTTTAAGATTTCTATAATTAATTGAAATTAATCCTGATATTCCAAGTGAAAAAGACATGGCGCAGGTCGATTCAATGTTTCCCAAATTTTGCATATAGACCAAGGAGGGACCCATAATGTAATTTATGAAGCGTTTCCCCGGCGCTATTTACGGTGACAAGATGGCGCCACTCACAACTTTCAGATTTCAATAATTAAATAAAATGAATCCTGATATTCCAAGTGAAAAAGACATGGCGCAGGTCGATTCAATGTTCCCCAAATTTTGCATGACGACCAAGGAGGGACCCATAATGTTATTTATCAAGCGTTTCCCCGGCGCTATTTACGGTGACAAGATGGCGCCACTCACAACTTTCAGATTTCAATAATTAATTTCAATTAATCCTAATATTCCAAGTGAAAAAGACATGGCGCAGGTCGATTCAATGTTCCCCAAATTTGGTATACGGGTTAAGGAGGGTCCCATAATGTTATTTATGAAGCGTTTCCCCGGCGCTATTTACAGTGACAAGATGGCGCCACTCACAACTTTCAGATTTAAATAATTTAATAAAATGAATCCTGATATTCCAAGTGAAAAAGACATGGCGCAGGTCGATTCAATGTTCCCCAAATTTGGCATACGGGTCAAGGAGGGACCCATAATGTTATTTTTTAAGTGTTTCCCCGGCGCTATTTACGGTGACAAGATGGCACCACTCACAACTTTTAAGATATAAATAATCAAATAAAATGAATCCTGATATTCCAAGTGAAAAAGACATGGCGCAGGTCGATTCATGGTTCCCCAAATTTGGTATACAGGTCAAGGAGGGTCCCATAATGTTATTTATTAAGCGTTTCCCCGGCGCTATTTACGGTAACAAAATTTTATATTGGGGGTATCCTGATGTCATGTGTAAAGTGTTTCTTCTGCGCATTTGACGGTACCAATATGTCGCAACTCACAACTTTAAGATATTAATGATTAGATACAAAGAAACAAGCTTGAAGTTTGTTTTATAATTGACTTTTTTTTCCCAAATAGGCCTCCAAGTGTATATCCCAATACACTTATAGGACTTGGGTCAAACCTGGATATGAAATGATATATACCTTGCGGATATATAAAAATCTATCTTTTGTGCATTTATTACTTTCAAAGGCATTTTAAATGGAGTTCAATGGAGTAAGCCCGTTTTACTCTGACAAAGTCAATATATTTGACTTACTGATTGGTATGAGATGTGAAGGTACTAAAAGGAATTTTGATTGACTAATCGGGCCTTAGACATTCCTGGTAGACATGTCTAGATTATGCCTAGACCCCTCAATATAAGGGTATAAATCTGTGTTCAATGGAGTAGCAATTTTCCCCTGACAATACATTCGGCTTTGTTAATGGTATGAATGGAGATGTGAGTACTAAAAGGAAATTTGATTGTCTAATAGGGCCTTAGACTTCGTAGACATGTCTAGATTTTGTCTAGAAGATGAGTTCAATGGAGTTCAAGATGAGTTCAATGAAGTCTTAATGTCTAAAGTGTTTAGACCCCCAATATGAGAGCATAATTCTGAATTCAGTGGAGTAGCCCTTTTCCCCTGGTGAAGTCTAAAAGTCAAAAATTCATAATTTTCATAAAACATACTGAATGGAGTGCTAAAATGAACTGAATGGGTAATGGGGTCTTAGACATACTTGATAGACATTTCTAGTTTATATCTAGACCCCTCAATATGAGAGCATAATTTTGAGTTTATTGGAATATCTATTTTCCCCTGGTAAAGCCTAAAAGTGGCGAAAAAATATCATTTTTGTCATATGTGTGACTGGGATGACGGGTGAAAGTACTAAAAGGAATTTTGATTGAGTAGTGGGGCCTTACATACTTGATAGACATTTCTAGTTTATATCTAGATCCCTCATTATGAGAGCATAATTTTGAGTTTATTGGAATATCTATTTTCCCCTGGTGAAGCCTAAAAGTGGCGAAAACATATCATTTTTGTCATATGTGTGACTGGGATGAGGGGTGAAAGTACTAAAAGGAATTTTGCTTGGGTAGTGGGGCCTTAGACATACTTGATATTTTATTATTGAAGTTGCTTAAAGTTGTGAGTGGCGCCATCTTGTTACAGTAAATAATGACGGGGAAACACTTCATGAATAAAATCATGGGACCCTCCTTGACCCGTATGTCAAATTTGGTGAACATTGAATCGACCTGCGCCACATCTATTTCACTTGGAATATTAGGATTTAACATTTTTGAAATCTTAAAGTAGTGCCATCTTGTTACCGTTAATAGCGCCGGGAAAACACTTCATAAATAACATTATGGGACCATCCTTAACCCGAATACCAAATTCGGGGAACATTGAATCGACCTGCGCCATGTCTTTTTTACTTGAAATATTAGGATTTATTTTATTTAATTTTTAAAATCTTAAAGTTGTGAGTGGGGCCATCTTGTCACCGTAAATAGCGCCGGGGAAACGCTTGATAAATAACATTATGGGTCCCTCCTTGGCCCGTATGCAAAATTTAGGGAACATTGAATCGACCTGCGCCACATCTTTTTCACTTGGAATATCAGGATTCATTTTATTTAATTATTGAAATCTTAAAAGTTGTGAGTGGCGCCATCTTGTCACCGTAAATAGCGCTGGGTAAATGTTTCATAAATAACATAATTGGACCCTCCTTGACCTGTATGCCAAATTTGGGAAACATTGAATCGACCTGAGCCATGTCTTTTTCACTTGGAATATCAGGATTCATTTTATTTAATTATAGAAATCTTAAAGTTGTGAGTGGCGCCATCTTGTCACCGTAAATAGCGCCGGGGAAACGCTTCATAAATAACATTATGGGTCCATCCTTGGCCCATATGCAAAATTTGGGGAACATTGAATCGACCTGCGCCATGTCTTTTTCAATTGGAATATTAGGATTAATTTCAATTAATTATAGAAATCTTAAAGTTGTGAGTGGCGCCATCTTGTCACCGTAAATAGCGCCGGGGAAACGCTTCATAAATAACATTATGGGTCCATCCTTGGCCCATATGCAAAATTTGGGGAACATTGAATCGACCTGCGCCATGTCTTTTTCACTTGGAATATCAGGATTCATTTTATTTAATTATTGAAATCTGAAAGTTGTGAGTGGCGCCATCTTGTCACCGTAAATAGCGCCGGGGAAATGCTTCATAAATAACATTATGGGTCCCTCCTTGACCCGTATGCCAAATTTGGGAAACATTGAATGGACCTGCGCCATGTCTTTTTCACTTGGAATATCAGGATTCATTTTATTTAATTATTTTAATCTGAAAGTTGTGAGTGGCGCCATCTTGTCACCGTAAATAGCGCCGGGGAAACGCTTAATAAATAACATTATGGGACCCTCCTTGACCTGTATACCAAATTTGGGGAACCATGAATCGACCTGCGCCATGTCTTTTTCACTTGGAATATCAGGATTCATTTTATTTAATTATTTAAATCTTAAAGTTGTGAGTGGCGCCATCTTGTCACCGTAAATAGCGCCGGGAAAACGCTTCATACATAACATTATGGGTCCCTCCTTGACCCGTATGCCAAATTTGGGAAACATTGAATCGACCTGCGCCATGTCTTTTTCACTTGGAATATTAGGATTCATTTTATTTAATTATTTAAATCTTAAAGTTGTGAGTGGCGCCATCTTGTCACCGTAAATAGCGCCGGGAAAACGCTTAATAAAAAACATTATGGGACCCTCCTTGACGTATATACCAAATTTGGGGAACATTGAATCGACCTGCGCCATGTCTTTTTCACTTGGAATATCAGGATTCATTTTATTTTATTATTGAAATCTTAAAGTTGTGAGTGGCGCCATCTTGTCACCATAAATAGCACCGGGGAAACGCTTCATAAATAACATTATGGGTCCCTCCTTGACCCGTATGCCAAATTTGGGAAACATTGAATCGACCTGCGCCATGTCTTTTTCACTTGGAATATCAGGATTCATTTTATTTAATTATTGAAATCTTAAAGTTGTGTGTGGCGCCATCTTGTCTCCGTAAATAGCGCCGGGGAAACGCTTCATAAATAACATTATGGGACCCTCCTTGACCCGTATGCAAAATTTGGGGAATATTGAATCGACCTGCGCCATGTCTTCACTTGGAATATCAGGATTCATTTTATTTTATTATTGAAATCTTAAAGTTGTGAGTGGCGCCATCTTGTCACCGTAAATAGCGCCGGGGAAACGCTTCATAAATAACATTATGGGACCCTCCTTGACCCGTATGCAAAATTTGGGGAATATTGAATCGACCTGCGCCATGTCTTCACTTGGAATATCAGGATTCATTTTATTTTATTATTGAAATCTTAAAGTTGTGAGTGGCGCCATCTTGTCACCGTAAATAGCGCCGGGGAAACGCTTAATAAATAACATTATGGGACCCTCCTTGACCTGTATACCAAATTTGGGGAACCATGAATCGACCTGCGCCATGTCTTTTTCACTTGGAATATCAGGATTCATTTTATTTAATTATTTAAATCTTAAAGTTGTGAGTGGCGCCATCTTGTCACCGTAAATAGCGCCGGGGAAACGCTTCATAAATAACATTATGGGACCCTCCTTGACCCGTATGCAAAATTTGGGGAATATTGAATCGACCTGCGCTATGTCTTTTTCACTTGGAATATCAGGATTCATTTTTTTTAATTATTTAAATCTTAAAGTTGTGAGTGGCGCCATCTTGTCACCGTAAATAGCGCCGAGGAAACGCTTCATAAATGACATTATGGGACCCTCCTTGACCCGTATACCAAATTTGGTGAACATTGAATCGACCTGCACCTGTTTTTTTACCCCTTGTTTAAATTATATTTTGGTTTTTATTATTATTATAATTTCCTTTCACATATTATGGCACAAAATTCAGCTCGGTCATATTTGGAACATAATTTTGGAAATCTGACATGTTGACATAATTTACTACAAATTTAGGAAAAAATTTGAATAATGAACTGTGAATAGTGAATAAGTAACAAAGTTCACACACATATAAATAAAACAAAAATTTCAACAAACAAAATAAAATTTAAAAAAAAAAAATTAAAAAAAAAAAAAATTAAACAATCATTGCAAACTGATGGGATAGTTGAGATTATCTTTGTTTATCTTTTAAAAACATTTAATTTGGCATTTGAATCAATCTTTTAGCACAAGTATATGCAAATTTGTGTCTTTTCAGTCTCAATTATGTAAGGTCCTCTAATATCGCTTAGGCGTTAACGCAAATTAAGAAACTTTCTGTTTTAATTGTCTGATTTACACCAAATTTGAACGAAACCTACATAAAATTCGATGCTCTATCGATTTCCAAGCAATATGAATTAATAATTTTGTGCTTTGATGTGTTAAGACGATGTTTTCATCTTGAACTTTTTGTCATCATGTACTTATTTTTCTTTGTTCACAGGTTTTAGAAATGTCACATGAACGAACCCTCCACAGTGGCGTTATTTGCTTGAACAATATTGACCACACAAAAAGCAGAATCACAGACCACAGAAAATGTCTACACATTTCCCATGATCGTACCGATCACAGAATAACACAGATAGTTCCATCTGTGTTACAAAAAAACTACCAGCACAATGTGAAGCCTGTCAATAGATTATAGGTTTTTTATAGATTGCCAGTCGATTTACACCAAGAATATTTTGGTAAAATGTGTTCCTGATTGTTGGGTTTGGGCAGAAAGTGAGGGTTAACTGTATCTTAATTATTGGAAAATGTCTGGAAAAATCCTAACATTTATGGAGAAGCATTATTATTCATATATCTCTTCATATCTATTTGGCAAGACAAGACTGTTTAATCCCTAACAGACTAGCTAAATTTTGTTGATTAGCAGGAATAACCAATTTTTTTTCTGGACTAGTGTATCCACATAGTAAACTGATAAAATGTATAACCATGGTTATTCAATATGTTCAATTAAGTGCTGGGGTCAAAAGTTCTTGATCCAAATTATCTGACATCATTATCATGATTACATTGTTACAAGTTACTGCCCAAGGGAATGTTACCGGTGACGTCCTTAGGCCAGAACAATGGGGATGTCAAAGTCCTTCCCGTCCGTTGCTGGTGGTGGACGTTGCTGTCCCTCCAGTCCGTTAGGGGTGAACAGGGACACTTTATACAGAGGATCACAGCTGTATGAAATGTGTTGTTGATTGTTGCAAAGTTACCAAAAGATGTGACGTCACTATTTCATTGATAAATACCCACAGCACCATTATGACTTCATTACTCTTTGAACTACATGAAATAGTGCACCTTTGAAGCATACAAAATCCAACTAAATAGGTAACATATTTCTGTTCAGAGGGATCAATGCTTATATGTATACATGGACACATCAATTAGTGATCTTTTATGACTAATCCATTAGCCTGTAGCTGCTGCATTCAATCTCATCACTGCCCAGTATTACAAAATAAGAAGTAAACAAAATATCATATTGAAGTTAGGGGCGAAGTACGAAGCATGAATGATACCTCCAGAACTTCATAATTTAGCCACCTAAACCTGGGGGAGCAATCTGGGAGCCAACTTCTCCTAGGCGCCGACTTCTTTCAGGGGCCAACTTCACCCAGAGACCGACTTCACTTGTTTCGCAATCGGTCTAATCATAGAGAAAATATAGACTTTCTCTATGGTCTAATTATACTCTTATTGTTGACACTTAAAATTATTACAGTACTGATTGTGACATTCGTCAAAAGGTATCTCTAGTTTGTCTTAATTTCTCGACCCCCTCCCCCTTTACATTCGTCAAAGCTGGATGACACATGTGATGGTGCTTTTTGTGACAACCGGTAGAAAAGACGTCCTGCGTGGTCGGATAGTTTTGTCTGGTACAATATGGCGGCATGCTCGTTTGTAAACAAAGTTCACTGGGGTACAAATTTCGCTTATTCCATGTCACGAGACGTATATTCATTGTCATCCTGGTATAGTTTGACATTGTAGTCAGCTCTGCTGGCATCTTGCAGTTGCTTGGAGTGATTTACTTGACGCAATGCCATGTAAACATTAATTATGGCAACCCAGCAACATAGTGACCGAAACCTGAGCTCAGTCCTTGGGCTTCTGAGTGGGACTGAGAGGGATGAAGAGGGAGATGTCATATCCTATACAAATGGTATCATTGGGTCAACCAATCATCTATATGACAGTGCTTCCACAGATGATGAATCAACTGCACTGCTCAGAAATATCCAGTCTGATGGGGACAAGATCTTGCCACAAACAGGTAATGCTCCACCAGGTTAAGGGGTTCATTAAACTTTAAAGCCTCAAAATCAAATAAAGGAAATCAGATGAAACCAGAATATAGTTATTCTTCGAGACTTTCCAAATAAATTCTACTGGCAAGCTTTATTTTTGGTCAAAACCGATAATAGATCCTGATGCATGGCATAAAGTTACCTGATTTTGAACCCATTTTCATGCTATTCTGTTCAGTTATGAGCTAGTGCTTGTCATACAAATCTATGTCATTCTTATAAAAGTTGATTTTATGGACTGAGTTGGCAATATGAAGTAATTCATGATGTCACAATGGTTTCTGTAATGTCATAAAGTGCAAAATTTAATATGTAAGGTGTTTTTTGTTTGGCCAAAATATAGCCCCAGTTTAAAACTTCTGAAATAAAGCAATGTTGGATAATGAAATCCACCCCAATATTGTTTTTATAACGTTGACTGTTCTTGATCTGCAATGCTGGGTAAACCTTTTGAATGATCATTTATGAAGCAATTTCAAGCATTTCCAGAAAATGTTAATACACATTACAACGATCACCATAGCAATGATCACCATAGCTCTAAGGCCATTGGCCCACCTATATTTAAGTACTTTTGCCTGAGATGTTTTCTGTCACTACCACTAAGCACATACTATGGAGGCTAAGCTGGGGAGAACCCTTGATGCCACTGGCGCTCACATTGTACTTCATCAATGGAAACTAGTCACTGACAAGTATTATTCTGTGTACAATTTGACTCTTGATTTTATAATGTATTTATTTTTAAACCAATAATTCAATAATAATCCTATGATGTTCATACGCACATCCAGTTTTGGGACCAATCACGACAGTCGAGACAGTGGTGGGAAACAATAACAATCATTTCGACCAATCAGAGAGCTGCAAACAGATGATTACAAGAAGTATCCTTAGTAACAATGGCTGGAAGCGGTGATCACCGCATGTGGTCACATAAATAATGTGATAATATATAGAAAAGGGCTAAAGATTATGATCAAAATCAAGAGGTTCTCCCACCTCCTTCATGGGAGGATGTTGGTATAGTGAACTGTTTGGTGAGAGTATATGCTCATCTTATTAGTTTTCAGTCTGCTCTTAAAAGCTGTGACTGACTTGCTAGTCCTGATGTCATTCGGCAGAGAGTTCCAGAGTCTAGGGCTGACAGATGAAAACGCTCTGTCACCCACTGTCTTGAGCCGAGTCTTGGGAACTAGCAGGTGGTTACCGTCATTGGACCTCAGGCCTCTCTCACCCTGCTTGAATAGAAGTAGATCACGCAGGTAAGGCGGCGACTTACCGTTTAATGCCTTCCATGTGATGAGAAGGATTTTGAAATCAATTCTGGTGTGGACAGGAAGCCAGTGCAATTCCCTTAGTTTTCCTGATATGTGATCAAATTTCCTGATTTTTCCTACGACACGGGCAGCAGCATTTTGAAGGTATTGAAGCTTCATTATATCAGATTTAGGAAGACCTGCAAGAAGGCCGTTGCCATAGTGTAGAGTAGATGTAACAAAAGCATGAGTTAGTGTTACTGCTGTTTTCTCGTCTAGACATTGTCTGATCGCTGCCAAATTTCTGATATGGTAATAGCCCTTCTTGCACATTTTCTTGATCTGTGCTTTCATATCCATTCTGGAATCCAGGGTGATTCCAAGGTCCACCACTGACTCACTAGGGGTGATGTCAGAGTTCCCCACTCTAATAAAATCAGGGATACTGCTGCTAGTGGCAGTATTGTACCTGTCAGTACATATTAACATTTCAGTCTTGCCATCATTTATCTTCATCTTGTTAGATATTAAGAAGTCTCTGACTTCACTAACACATTCCTCCAGTTTGTGTCTGCTTAACTCAGATTGGAAAAGGGAGGTGTGATCCACAGGGATGTAGATCTGTGTATAATCAGCATAAATATGATAGTCGAGACCATATTTGGTAAGAATGTCAGTCAGGGGTGACATATAAATGGTGAAAAGTATAGGACCTAGTACTGAGCCCTGTGGTACCCCATATTTTTTGGGCCTGAGTCGTGACCTATGAGACCGAACCTTCACACATTGTTTTCTGTTACTGAGGTATGACTGTATCCAGGCCAGTGTATGACCTCTAACATTGCATCTAGCCTCCAATCTATCAAAAAGGATTTGGTGGTCAATGATGTCAAATGCTGCAGAGAGGTCTAGTAGCAACAGTGTTACTGATGCAATATAAATAAATTCATTAATTAATATATTCATGGATGAATTTCTTTCAGGTTCATCATGGTATGCCTCTGTTTTCATTGTGGTAAATGCAGCACTTGGGGCAGGTTTGCTCAACTTCCCAGCAGCTTTCGACCAATCAGGGGGCATCGTTGTCGCCATCATCATTCAAGCAGTAAGTTTCCATGCCTTTTTTCTTTCAACTAGATATGTACAGTAGTAAATAAACTGATTATAGAGAACTTTCAGTCCATACTTTGACAAAAACCACAAACAATTCATACCTTAATTAAACAAATCAGCTTTTTTTCAAAAACTGTTTGTTAATGATATTGATGTATTTGAATGACATAGGTGTTGATGGTGTTCATCATCGGAGCCCTGCTGATCCTAGCATTTTGCTCTGATGTGAATCAGAGTGCCACCTACCAGGATGTGGTGTATTCTATGTGTGGCAAGCGGACTTCCATGTGTTGCTCGGCCATCGTGATCCTCTACTCATACGGCTGTTGTATAACCTTCATCATTATCATCGGAGACCAGTGGGATAAATGTGAGTACCATATCTGTAAGGTCACTGTTTGCTTAGGTCATGTAAAAAATCATTTTAGTCATGAACATGACTATAACAAGAGGATAGAGGCAATGGCATTTGTGGATTGGTCTGGAAGATTTATGTTAAAATCTTACTCTCTATGTCCATATATGCAGTATGAATTATTGTTTGAGGCATAATTTTAGGTGACTGGCTTTTTTTTTAACTGTACCACTATTTGACTATTCTCTTTGGCAACTTTAGTTTGGCATCCAGGGTTAGATAGCCTACTTCTGCCATGGTTGAACTGGGGGACAGAATTCTTTCTCACAGTCAAACACACCATTCCTCATTAATGAACTCATACGCAGCATCCGCTTCACCGATTGGCTTGATCTTAGGCTCTTTGGAAAGAAAAAGATGAAATATTAAGAAAGGTAGGACATATATAACATACATTCCTCTTATTATTAGTCAAAATAGCCAAAAACTGGTATTTCAAGCAGAACAGAGGGAGGAGCTTCATCAAAGGAAATAGCATAATTCCAAATGATCATATTAACATAATTTATGATGTTACCATGACGTCACGATGATGACACTTTCCTGTCTGACGTCACTGTGACAACACTTTCCTGTCTGACGTCACTATAATGGCTCTCTCCTGTATGACGTCATCATGTTTATCTTGCTCACAATATGAATATGATCTTTCTTCTCCAATTATTGACAAAGGTATAGTCTTTTGTTTATAAAATATTCAGTTGAAAGAAGTGTGCATCTCGAAGCCTCACGCAACTGTGTTTATCTTGCTCTCAACGTCTTCATTACAGGTTAAATCATCTTTCTACTCCAATTATTGATGAAACTGTGGTCTTTTGTATGTGTAATATTCAATTGAAAGAATTGTACATCTCTTAGCCTCACACAACAAGACGTCTTCATTGCAGGTTAAATCATCTTTCTACTCCAATTATCGACAAATCTGTGGTCAGAGACGAAGAGGGCATTTGATTTGTACTCTCGTGATCTTAGATTCCGAGTGGGTTTAAAGTGTGTGTCGTTGACATTTATGATTTACGGCAACTTCAAAATCATGGGAAAATATAAATATCATTTTCAAAAAGGAAACTGTACACAAATTCTTTTTTTTTAAAGACTTTCTTGTTAATATCTAGTATGGACCAAGCAAACATTTTCATTGCTTCAAAAGTAATTCCTTTCGGCAGTTTCCCCAAACAACACAATAAATTGAAGTCTATTATTGGTTGGACTAAGCCATTGAAAAAGTTCTGTCTACATTTTAGGGGTAACAAATATTTGGTTTTGTTAAATATGTACAATCTGCTCTTGATTTTACCACACAATACATTTATATGTTTATCCCAAGAAAGAGTGCTGCCATGATGTTTGTGACTCTTAACTGGAGTAACAATATTAGTCACCCTCACCAACTTGGAAATCATTAAGAGCATTTTTCAGTTTCTGAAAAGTAGTGATCAGCATAGATTCAGTTTTTGGTATATTTAGTGCCGGTTTTCAGATATCCAATTATAGACTGGTTTTGAGTTTCTGGTCAAATCTGTGCAACAGATTTTTCTTTACAATACATTGTAGAATAATCTGCATACATTTTAAGGAGACCATTTTCAACCTCAAGAACCATGTCATTCATGAACAAAATGAACATCAGCGGGCCCAGGATGGAGCCTTGTGGGACTCCAAGATCATTCGGTACATGTGTAGTTGATGCAGATTATACAATTTATATTTTTTGCAATGCATGTTTTATACAATGTATGTTTTATGCAATGTATGGAATTCATAGTAACATCTTTGTTATGTTTGTGTCTCTTCCAGTCTTGGTGTTTGCTCATGGAGCTGACTTTTGCCATACATGGTACATGAACCGGCGCTTCACCATAATCTCCACATGTCTATTTCTCGTCCTTCCGCTCTGCTTCCCAAAAAGAATCGACTTTCTGAAATATGCCAGGTATGTAATGAAGATGAGGTCAGACTTGAACTTGAGGTCATGTATCATTATTGCATGACTTGATCTGGTTATGTATGGCTGTGGTATGACAGCAGTCTGGACCAAATACTTTTTAGGCTACTAGACATTTGGGCTAGTATATGGAGATTTGCACTAGCCCAAATCAAAGTGTACTAGCCCAAACTACAGAACTACAGTACTGTACTTGATTAGGATAATTCATATTTAATAAAATTAATCAAATGACAAGAAAACCTTTGTACCAATGCTTGTAAAATCATGATTAGCTACTAGACAGTCAGGCTAGCATCAGGGGAAGGTGTACTTGCCTGACAATGTTTCTACTAGTCTGGGACTATAGGCTTGTGCTCATATCCCAAACTGTGACAGCACTTTTTATAGATGTTTGACCTGAAATGGAAATTATGGGGTAGAATTTAGCCCTACAATGTAATTTCTACAATATATTGATTCCTATTTGCATGATATAACACACATATAAATATCTTTACTTTACTGACTTATGAAAATATTGATTTTTCAGCATAGTTGGAGTTTTGGGAGTTTTATATTGTGTTATACTTGTGACGGTCAAGTATTTCATTGGGGACATTGATCCTGGGCCGATAAGAACTAGGTGAGTATTACTGTGTTACTGTGATACACAACTTGACTTCTGAAGATATGCGTTTTTGTTCTTGCAATTGGATTTTTTTATTGTGTATATTCACACATGATCATTTACACTAGAGAATCCAACACAATATCTGTGAAAATTTTAATTCTAAATGGACACTTTGAATGAAGATCTCAATATCAGCTACCAAATTACATGCATTTTATTCTGGTTGTCATAAATGTTGATATTGTTGGCATGTTGGGTACTATAAGCAGCAACCTTGACCAGGCATATCAAGCTCAAAAAAAGGTTCAAAATTAATTTCCTCAAAACATATCTGGACATAATTATCATATTATCATATAACTATCAGAAGTATTTGCCCTCTCTCAATACTTTCATTTTAACATCTTCAAAATGCTAATTGGAATCCAAAATATTATTGTTGATGTCAGGGCAAAACTTAATGTGTCAGAACTGATGGAGATGGAATATTTTTTTATGCCTGATATTTCAGCCCCAGGACTTGGACTGATGTGTTCATAGTTGTGCCTGTGATATGTTTTGCCTACCAGGTAAGTTGGTTCACTAGTATACTGAAATCTTTGCACATTGTACAACTTTCACTTCTCTGGAACACTTTTGTAGTATGAAGGAGAAGTATAATGCACCTTGATCTGTGGGCTCTGTTATTATGACCGCACAAGGGAAACATGTTTTTTGTGAGAAAAGTAGCTCTTTCCAATGCATGTGGTGAAAAAAAAAGAATGACATCATCGTGGGGCAATTATCTACTTACATAACTAATTTGTAAGAATTTATAGAATGAATTTGACTGGAAAGTATCTTTTTAAAGAATAGCTTTGTATATGAAAACATAGGCATCAGAGATGCATCAACCCTCAGCCCTGGTAACTCATTGCACAACATTCGCTCCACACAATATTTGTGAACAAAACGTCACTGCACCAAGGCAAATTGATGCAGGGGTAAAAAAACCCATAAAATCTACTTCCTTTGATAGCTTAGGTGTGTCAAGTATCATGAAACTGTCATCATTTACTCTAGAATTATTGAGATGGGCCGGTGACCTTGAAAAGCAGGTTAAGGTCACCGTCCATCAAACTCATCTGGAGTCTTCCCAGATGCTTATGTGTGTCAATTTTCATGAAGCTGCCATTATTTGTTCTTAAGTTATTGCAATGACGTGGATTTGACATGATTGTCCCTGTGACCTTGACAAGTAGGTGAAGGTCATGTTCCATCAAGAGAAGTCTGAAGTCTTCACCAGATGCTTATGTGTGTCAAGTCTCATAAAGCTGCCATCATTTGTTCTTGAGTTATCACGATGACAAGGATGATTTCACATAATTATCCCTGTGACCTTGAAAAGTAGGTGAAGGTCATGTTCCCTCAAGAGAAGTCTGAGGTCTTCACCAGATGCTTGTGTGTGTCAAATCTCATAAAGCTGCCATCATTCGTTCTTGAGTTATTGCGATTCTTGGGATTTCACATAATTGTCCCTGTGACCTTGAAAAATAGGTCAAGGTCGCCGTCCACCAAACTAGTCCGAGGTTTTCACCCGATGCTTATGCGTGTAAAGTTTCATGAAGCTGCCATCATTTGTTCATGATGACAAGGATGATTTCACATAATTGTCCCTGTGACCTTGAAAAGTAGGTGAAGGTCATGTTTCATAGAAAGAAATTCTGAGGTCTTCACCAGATGCTTGTGTGTATCAAATCTCATAAAGCTGCCATCATTCGTTCTTGAGTTATTGCGATTCTTGGGACTTCACATAATTGTCCGTGACCTTGAAAAATAGGTCAAGGTCGCCATCTATCGAACTCGTCCGAGGTTTTCACCAGATGCTTTTGTGTGTCAAGTTTCATGAAGCTGCCATCATTTGTTCTCGTGTTATCACGATGACAAGGATGATTTCACATAATTGTCCATGTGACCTTGAAAAGTAGGTGAAGGTCATGTTTTATAGAAACAATTCTGAGGTCTTCACCAGATGCTTATGGGTGTCAAATCTCATAAAGCTGCCATCATTTGTTCTTGAGTTATGCGATTCTTGGGATTTCACATAATTGTCCCTGTGACCTTGAAAAATAGGTCAAAGTCACCGTCCATCAAACTCGTCCGAGGTTTTCACCAGATGCTTTTGTGTGTCAAGTTTCATGAAGCTGCCATCATTTGTTCTTGTGTTATCGCGATGACAAGGATGATTTCACATAATTGTCCATGTGACCTTGAAAAGTAGGTGAAGGTCATGTTTTATAGAAACAATTCTGAGGTCTTCACCAGATGCTTATGGGTGTCAAATCTCATAAAGCTGCCATCATTTGTTCTTGAGTTATGCGATTCTTGGGATTTCACATAATTGTCCCTGTGACCTTGAAAAATAGGTCAAGGTCGCCCTCCATCGAACTCGTCTGAGGTTTTCACCAGATGCATATGTGTGTCAAGTTTCATGAAGCTGCCATCATTTGTTCTTGAGTTATCGCGATGACAAGGATGTTCGCTACAGACATACAGACATACATACATACATACATACATACATACCCACGCCAGGAGTACTGCAATACCCTCAGCCTGATTACATCAGGGGCTGAGGGTAAAAATGAAAATATTAATGACACAGTAATATAGCTTGGATGCTTGAAACTTGTATCGTAATGCAATTTTATTTAAGCAAATAAAATTTCATAAACGTCACAGATAACCACTCTGTGGATGTATTCTCAAGCTCAATTAAAAATAACCCAACCATTATATCCTACCAGGCAATAATAAAGAAATGGATTATTTTTTTCATTTCTAACAAGATTCTATTAAATATCATGTTACATCCAGTAAGATATATGTTTGTGTTTCAGTGCCACATCAGTTGTGTTCCTGTATATGCATGTCTCAAGAAGAGAACTCAGGGTGAGTTCATCAAGACTGTCCTTGTGGCTCTTGCTATCTGTATATTTGCCTACACTGGCACTGCCTCATTTGGATATTTGACCTTTGGGACAAAGGTCAATGAGGACATTCTGTCATCGTATGAGCCTACAGCTGATGTCCTTGTTGCTGTGATACTCATCGCTGCCAAGATGTACACCACATATCCTATACTGCTGTTTGTGGGGAGGTACGTGCCACTTTTTTGCATGGAGAGAGCCTCAAAACTAATATTTCAACTGGAAAGAAAGCGTGCCCCTAAATAAAAAAAAATATCAGAGCCTTTAGTCAGTGATGAATTGTTAAAATCTAATCAGAAGGAATAATGATCTCAAGATCGGTATTTATTTTAGTGCAATTCAGTTCCCTAACTGAACCTCTTGAATTCTCATTTGAGTTATTAACCTATTTGAAAATTACCGTGAATGTCAAGGCAGAATCAAATTAAATCAGTTGATTAAAAACTTGAAGACTTGAAAAATCAATTTTAATTTGAAAATGCCAAATAATTTATTTTTTCACATGTATTTTGTAACACCAGAATTTGTTTGTTGTCTAATACCATAGAGCTGCACTTGACAATGTGTGGGTAAGTTGGCGTCAGTTGCCACCAGAAGAGATTGCCGTCTACGAGAAACGGC